>OLKM01001387.1:128932-140582 GCA_900291075.1 Melanogrammus aeglefinus | reverse complement strand
AGTCAGACTATTGACGCGCCACAGTAAAAGTTCTTAAAGTCGCACTGGTGTTCGATGAAGCCCCCCTCCGAGGTCACTGTGGGGGGGGCGACGGAGCTAACGGATTGGAGTGGCTTAAGGCTTTCATCCCGGTGTTATAGAGGAGTCCTTTCTGCACCAAGGAAATTTGTCTTTGTTGAGGAAGCCATTTAACTTGGAGGGGGGCTATTGGTCAAAGCCTGGACAGGGCTCAGAGTTAGCACACCAACAGTTGTTAATTGGACTCTTTGAATGGCCCTCTTAGGTCCCCGTCTTTGTGACAGCTCGTAAGAGGGCCCCCAAAAGGTTGTAGTGGGCCGACACCCCGCTCTCGTGTCGTGATGCTCATTCCGCACAAGGGGTAGAAATTGTGTATGGGAGACATAGGAGAGTGCTAAAATCGCACCATGCGGTGATCAAGAAGGGGCAATTTTAATAAACGCCTGTTAATGTAACCAGCAAATTGATTAGGTTATGACCAGTTAAATTGATATGTTCTAATTTACCACTTATTGTTGTTAATTAATATGTGAATTTCACCAGTTAACCTTAATGACGTTAACTTGGAATCAGTTAATTGTTCCTGTTAATTGTTCCTGTTAAATTGATCAGGTTAAATTTTGAGGTCGTTACGCTCCCCAGTCTCGTGCTGCGCGGGGACGTAGTATAAGGGACTGGAGCGGTGAACCAGTACCACATTCTTGCAACGGCCACCGGCCCGCTGGCCTGGTGGCGTGGCGTACACGTGCTGCCTGCAGCGCCGAGGTTGGAGTCCCCATTGGCAAACGAGGGACTGGCTTCACCGCTCAGTGGCAATCATCATCTCCATGCGCTCCTCATCATCATACTCATCCTCCGATCCTCATCCTCCTCCTCATCATCATCCTCTAGAGAGGCAGGGCAGGATGCAGATCTGGACGGA
This sequence comes from Melanogrammus aeglefinus, assembly GCA_900291075.1. Classification (NCBI taxonomy): domain Eukaryota; kingdom Metazoa; phylum Chordata; class Actinopteri; order Gadiformes; family Gadidae; genus Melanogrammus; species Melanogrammus aeglefinus. The sequence continues at coordinate 139,642 of OLKM01001387.1, read as the reverse complement.
CAGCTTTTAGACGGAGGGTAGTCGAGGTTTCACCTGGAGATTGATCAACGCGGAGGTTTTATTGACTTATTTGATGGACTTTTAGTGTTTGTCCATTTTGTTTGTCAGTTGGTACCGTCTGTTGACTGGTTTATCTGTCCCCGTCTAAATCTAGAGGAGAGCCGTCGAGACCAAACCACACCCAAACCAAGTCGTTATAGTCAGACGGTTAGCCCTATTGAGCTTCAATAAAATCACTTATGTACCCCCCCCCCCAACACACACACACCACACACACACACAACACACACACACACACACACACACACACACACACACACACACACACACACACACACACACATCAGCTGTTTAGAAGCAGATGGCCTCTTGGGCTCACTGAGCTCTGATACACTGAACCACTGGAGCCAGACAGACCCTAATGGGTTCTGCTGGACACACACACACACACACACACACACACACACACACACACACACACACACACACACACACACACACTGCGTGATATATATATATAGGACCTAGCTAGATCTCCACTCCTGGCAAGCGAGTTCACGCTCTGCAGACCAGAGATCAGTAGGGGTGTGTGTGTGTGTGTGTGTGTGTGTGTGTGTGTGTGTGTGTGTGTGTGTGTGTGTGTGTGTGTGTGTGTGTGTGTGTGCTGTGTGTGTGTGTGTGTGTGTGTGTGTGTGTGGTGTGTGTGCTGTGTGTGCGGTGTGGCGTGCGTGTGTGTCTGCCGTGTGTGTTGGTTGTTAAATGAGAGTTTAAACGAATGTTGAACTCTTTTCGCTGCAGGGTGGTGGAGAGGTGGGTCAACACATTTCTGTGGCTACAAGACCCTTACCAAACAGGGTGAGGCTTCAACTTCTGTTTTATCTTTGTTTTAAATCTGTTTTAACTTTGTTTTTACTCTATCAACGCTCTGTTTTAAATCTGTTCTAACTACCTGTTTAAACTCACTTTTTTGATCTCTGTTTTAGCTAAAAAAAATACAGTATGCTGCTCATGTCCTCGTTTGAAATGTTGCGTTCAGTAAGGGTAGATGGGGTTAAATCTACAGGGACTTGACCGTGAATACCACAGCTTTGTTCACAACGACTCTTGAATCTATATACTGTATATATATATATATATATATATCACCCCCACCTTGGTCTCTAGATTAGATGTGGGAATATGGGCTGTTTTACACTCCACATCGACCACAAAGCCATTCTGATTCATCTTAAACAATTGCAACGTTTCTTCATTAATGTAGAAGAAAATTAGTAGGCTGCTTCTGAAGGTGAAGTAGCAGAAAGTCCCCCTCTACTCTTCCGTCTCCTCCTTTTAAATGACGTCTCCGTAGTCCAGGAGACGCAGACGTGGGCCGGGTCGCCGCCACACACTAGTCGCATGTAAAACCACTTTCATCCACACCTGCGCTGTCTTCAGCGTTGTTCAAACTTCGTCCCTCCTCAGTTGCACGCCCAGTCCTCTCCTCGTCCCCATGTCCCCCAAGGTCCCACATGAGAAGCTCTGCTGTTTTGTCTCGGGTTATGGTGAGGAGAACACGTCAGAAGCTCTGCAGTTTGGCAAACAGAGGAGAAGAGTTTTAGCATTGAGCCGGCGTAGTGTGGACACGGCCGTAGAGAGACTCCATCTGAAGCAGCAACAAGCTGTCTGTTTGAAAACCTCGCTCGTCTGGGCTGTCTGACCCCCATCAGAAAGAGGAAAAGGTGGCTGGGGGTCAGACCCAGAAACCTTCTCCTCTCTGTTGATGGGGGTCGCAGACCTCGCCCTCACACAGGAAGCCGCTGTATTTTGGAGATCGCTTTGTGATGGACCAGGGCTGGATGGCTGTTTTACTGGTTTCTTCTAAGAAGAGTGTGTGTGTGTGTGTGGTGTGTGTGTGTGTGTGTGGATGTGTGTGTGTGTGGTGTGTGTGTGTGTGTGTGTGTGTGGTGTGTTGTGTGTGTGTGTGTAGATGTGTGTGTGTGTGTGTGTTTCCAGCGCGAGGCCTTGCACGAGCTGATACACGTGCGCGGCTGTATCCATGCCGTCAACCTCTGGATGAGCGACAACATCGGGATGACGGTGGCCCTGTGCTGTGCCATCGGCCTGCCCCAGGTAACACTCTCTCACTCTCTCACTAGCTCACTCTCTCACTCCTCAGTCTCACTCTCACTACTCAGTCTCACTACTCAGCCGCAGGTAACACTCTCTCACTTATCAGTCTCACTCTTTCACTTCACTGTCTCACTCTCTCACCACTCAGCCCCAGGTACCGCTCACTCTCTCACTCCTCAGTCTCACTCTCACTACTCAGCCCCAGGCACCTGTGACTCTCTCACCAACTCACTCTCTCACTACTCAGCCCCAGGCAACAATCACTCTCTCACTTCTCAGTCTCACTCTTTCACTACACTGTCTCACTCTCTCAACACTCAGCCCCAGGTACGGCTCACTCTATCACTCTCTCACTACCTAGTCTCACTCCCTCACTGCTCAGTGTCACTCTCTGTCTTAACTGGCTCCAACCGGTTCATTCAGGATACAGCTGGTCATAGCTGGCTTAGTAGTTATAGTAGTTGGCAGACAAAAAGTCTCTGTTCACCAGACAGGGTGAGGTGTTGAACCTCTTTGATCAGCTGTGTCATTAAAGAGAAAGCTGGAATGCCCCTTGATGTTTAAACCTGTTGAACTCTCAGATTCCGGGGGATTTCTATGAAGCGTATTTGCATTTTGATTGCCTCTTCAATGCAACATCCTATCTTCCAGTTCACCGGGATAATAATATACAGTAGGGCAGAAAGAACTGGAGGCCTTCTGCCTTGTTATCTGGGGAATGATCCGATATAATTGATGTGCTTCCTGTTACTCTCTTAAGACAAAAATAATGAGGGTGAGCCTGCCAACCAAAACCTAATGTCAGTCTGAAGTGATATTAACTAAACATAATGTCAGTCTGAAGTGATATTAACTAAACATAATGTCAGTCTGAAGTGATATTAACTACGTAAACATAATGTCAGTTTGAAGGGATATTAACTAAACAATGTCAGGCTGAAGTGATATTAACTAAACATAATGTCAGTTTGAAGGGATATTAACTAAACATAATGTCAGTTTGAAGGGATATTAACTAAACATAATGTCAGTTTGAAGTGATATTATTATTATTATTATTATTATTATTACTTCTGTCAGTTTGAAATTATGTTAACCAAACCTAATGTAAGTTTGGAGGGATACTAACCAAATGTCAGTTTGAAGTGATATCTGTCAATCAATTAAAATATCGAAATGCTGTAATCGTAGAGTACCCTAACGAGCAGCCACACTGGCTCCTGAAGGAAGGAGTGACAGTGAAGGAGTGACAGAGTGAAGGAGTGACAGAGTGAAGGAGTGATATAGGAGGAACAGTGAAGGAGTGATAGTGAAGGAGTGACACAGTGAAGGAGTGACAGTGAAGGAGTGATAGAGTGAAGGAGTGACACAGTGAATGAGTGACACAGTGAAGGAGTGTCACAGTGAAGGAGTGACTGTGAAGGAGTGATAGAGTGAAGGAGTGACAGTAAAAGAGTGATAGAGTGAAGGAGTGACAGTGAAGGAGTTAGAGTGAAGGAGTGACAGTGAAGGAGTGACAGTGAAGGAGTGATAGAGTGAAGGAGTGACAGTGAAGGAGTGACAGAGTGAAGGAGTGAGAGTGTTATTGGAGTGTTATTGGTTACACACACACATACACGTATAGACAGACAAGCCTACACACACATGTAAACACACACACACACACTCTCCTGTACATCCTCTCCCCTCTCCTCAGCTGCTGGGCATCATTCTGAGTTGTGCCTTCTGGAACCTTCTGGTGGACATGAGCGAGTCCAGCGACATGGTGGACTTCCGGCTGCTGAAGAAGTCGTTCCAGTACAGCGAGCTGGACCTGGCGGGCGCCGGCTGGTGCATGTGTCTTCCCCGGGACGGGGGCTACCTGCCGGTCCCGGCCAGCGAGCCCGAGCTGGACCCCATCGACCTCCACCTGCAGAAGCTGAAGAAGCAGCCCCCGCGCACCCACTCGCAGCTCCGCGAGCTGCAGGAGTCGCTGTCGGCCACGGGTCTGGACGAGGTGGACGCCGGACGCAAGATCAAGAGGGAACACTGAGACGCAGGGGGGGGGGGTCCTTCGGGCGTCGCCGCGCCTCCACGTCTCCGCTGTTCCTCGTAGCGCTTCGGGTTTTGTTTTCGAGGTTTGGTTTTGGTTCGGTTTTTCCGTTGGATCGGTTTGTTGATTTTTGGTTTGGTTGTTGTACAGTTGTTGGATTTGTCTTGTCAGAAGTCTTGTTGCACTACTTAAAAAGATGAAGCTATCTATCGAAGAATCGGGGGGGGTTTGGTTGTTCGGAAGGAATTTGTCGCGACTTAGCACTTTCTTCGGTTAATTCAGCTGCTTTATAGCAGCTGTTATGTTTTTGAAACCCAAATAATTTATTGCCTCAAGTTTCAATCAACGGTTAAAAATTAAAAGTATATTCGGCGATATAGGTTGTATCAGTACGGTTTGTTGAAGTACCGCCAACTAGTGGCAGACCAGGGGATACATGACAGGCATGGTGCACTACTGTAACCAGGGCTTTAAATTTACATTTGAATGTTTGCTTCTGGAATGTTCCACTCCAGAGAACCGTTTAAAAGCAGTTCAGTTACTGCGAGGACTTAAGCTCTTATCCTACGTATTAACACTGGGGCCAACTCTAGCCATGCGATTTAGCAACTCAAGTACTTTAAAGTAAAATTGATATCCAAGTCCTTCAGAAAAAAGATGATGTGTTTCTCCATCTCAGAGTGAACTGCCTCGGAGCTCACCGGAACCATCAATACTAATCTGCCGTGGTGCTGAGCCCGCTGTACTTAACTTTATTTAAACATCGGGTTTCTCTTCTGGCGATCGGAAAAAGAACCATGTATACATTGAGACATTCTTGTTCATGTTGAGTTATTCTATACATATTTCAGGTATCAACCGTTTGTTTTTTACATAAATGTTTTGTGCATTTTTTTACTTGTATAATGAAGTTTAATTCTCCATTTCACCTTTTTGATGAGCTCTTCTTTTTAATGTAATATTTTACTAGTGTTACCAGTTTCTGGTGAAACGATGTCATTTCGTAATTTGAAGAACAGAAACGGATACAACCTTTTAGACGCTTTTCTCTCTTGATTTCCGTGTTTTAGGTGGTGTTTAATCCAAGCCGAGCGCTCAGAGTGCTGCTGCGTACCTCAGGCCGTTTCCCACGGCCCCCAGTCCCCCAGTCCCCCAACACTATTTAAACAAACAAGCTTCTGATAAGGGTCTCAATGTCTGACCAGTATGAAGGGGCCAAACATCTCGCGTGCTGCATCTGTGACTGATTTAGTATGTTCGTTTTTTCTTTTTAAATTTTTTTTATTTGTGCAATGGGTTAATATTGTAAGATTGACAGCTGTGGAGTAAAGACGGGAATGCATGTTTTGTAACGTATGACTACTTATTAACAAACCGCTGTACAGTTGTGATGGGTTATTTTTAAGGGGTACTCAGTCCATTGTATATTTTTAATGACTTTTTTTTCGTTGGTCCGCGTGTGTAAAGTCCAGCTGAAGTAAGGTTCAGGCGTTCTTTATCGGGTGGGTCTCATGTGCTGAGCAGCCCTCATGCCTTGTGTCTACACTGCTGGTCTTGTCAATAAAACAGAATTTGTCTACTGAAACCGAAGCTCGCGTGTTGCTTTTCTGTAGAGTTGTGCCGATAAGATACCATGACGTGACTAGCTCATTTACTACTCAGGAACAGAACATCACAAACAAGTGCAGTGTTATTCTGCGTTCGTTATCGGTCAGAGGTTGAGAGTCTGAATTGGTATCGCGTCATCTCCGACCTACGTGTGCTCGAGCTAATACGTCGGAAAAACGTTGATGCATTGTTGCTGCCGCTGGGACCTGGGGGGAGGGTGGAGTAGTATCCGACATATCCGGTCAGCTCTGGTCCCTCCTACTAGCAAAACACCATTTCCGATCTCTGCCTCAGGTGAGTATTGTTTGCCGTACCCGAAGCGTGAAGAACAACAACAAGAGGAAGCAGAAACAGGCCCGGCGTCAGGGGGTCAAATAGGGGGGCAGTGCCCCCCCGCCCGTGTCTCTCTGCCCCCCCATTGGCTGTCAGAGGGGTAATGATTTTTTTTTCCTGCCGAATTTTTTTTGGGTGGAGTTATAATTTGTTTTGTGTGTCACATTGTATTAATTAATATTCAGTTAACAGAAATCAGTCAAATTTAAAATACAAAAATTTTTTTAATATAATTTAATTAATTACAGCAGATACGTGTCGGCTTGTTTCACGTGACACGTGCGTGCTGCCGCAAGTGACGCGCCGACTATGGCGAGTGGATAGTGCCACGGTTCACCAGCCTAAGGAGACTGTCGTGTGGAATTGACGTCTCACCTACGTGTGGATAAGTACGTCGCCTCAGCTACGCCCGTCTCACCTACGCCGTCGTGACTCTAATGTACTGCGATCTTTAAATTATTTTCATTTTCTTTCACACAGACATTAAGTTGAGTTTATTGTTTTGTTTTTTTCCCCCTACAAACACCCCTATAGGCTATATGTATATAGGGAACAGTGGCGGCTGGTGACTGAAAAAATGGCGGCTGGTGACTGAAAAAATTGGAGAGGACAGGAGGAAGACCAGTCCACGGCGTCATGTTATTTTATACTACTTATCCCTACTTTCTTATATTCAATGAAAATTAAACAGTAAAACAATGTCTTACAAGATTTCTTAAAAACAACATAATTTTATTCAATCCTACTGTTTTCAGATTAACACAGGCCTAATGAAAAAGACAGAGCATTTATAATGGATGTGGGATTGTTAGCCTACATTACTAACTCAACAACAGTAGGCTACGTTTGCAAGCACCTCATACACTAAAAACATTATACCCACATGAAAAATTAAGTGCATTGTTGCCAGTGTTGTTGGATATTCACAAATTGTACAAATTGATGGCTAGTCATACACAAGGATGAAAAAATATTACCTTGTGGTCAATTATGCTTAGCTTTATTGATTAACATTACTGTTTCCATTTTAGGCCCTAAATGAAAAATGTTCGTCTTGGAAAAATGTCTTCTTCATTGCTTGAGTAAACAAAACTGAAGACAGACACGCGCGTATAATGGGGCGACGTGGGTTTCCACACGTCCTAGTCCAGACGTCCAGAGCAGGCGTAAATTTGTTGGTAATTCTTACATACGCCGCCGTCACGTCACCGCCTTCACACGTTCCTTCAGTGCACGTGCTGTGACGTCGACGCCTGCCTCTGATTTGCTGCCCCGTCCACTCCCATTCAAAAATCCACACGTTCAGACGGCGACGGGAGGGGAGGTTGCTCCTTCTCCTTCTCCTGGTAATCCTAGATTTGGCACGATCCACTCGCCATACGCCGACGGCTGTTTACAATACGTACACTGCCGTCTAGGAGACAGAGGAGATGTGCAGAGTCTGCAGACGGAAAAATGGATATTAGAAAATTCTTCCGACCCCCGCTGCCACAAACTAATGCTACACGAGCGACAGCTGAGCCGTATCAGAACCGTATCCCCGCGGCGGAGAAGGAGCTGCAGGAGCCAACAGCTAGTGAGCAGCCCCAGCTAGCTAGTGGTAGCAACACAGCCGCACAAGCCCCCCAGCAGAGCGGTCCGAGCGGGAAGCGGGAGCACGCCGATTATATCGCCCAATCCCCGCTGCAGCAGCGGGCTCTTCCCAAACACAAGGCCATGATCACAGTGGTCCTCCTGATGATTTAGGTGAGGACAAGCCCGCTCAGATCATTTTGAAGAAGTTTCCTCGCGCCTTTTTAATGGTCAGAAACGCTCATTTGTTGCCCTCTGTGGTACAACCAAAGAGACTGGTTAGAATACAGTGTTAAAAAGCTGAAGCTGCATTTTGTTTTGCATGTCGAAAGTTTGGGACTGTAGATTCCTGTTGTTCACGAAATCTGGCTATTGTGACTGGAAACACGCCAGCAGAGAGAGGATTGCGCAAGCATGCAGAGGTGTAAAGAACACATGGAAAATGTGGCAAAAGTGGCGGGAGAGAGTGAAGAGGGCTGATTCAGGACAGGGAGATTTCTACCCTTGTGAATGAAGGCCAACTAGCCAGAAATCGGTACTACATCGGTGGCTATTTATCGACATGTTACCGTTCTTTGGCCATAAACCGATTGCCTCTCAGAGGGAGTGTGGAAGCATTTAATTATCAAGGTGATGCAAGCTGTGGACTTTTTTTGTCATTGTTTGAGTACTCCGGTGAGAAGAAGACCAGAGCTTGAGAAGATACTGCAAACAATCCCACAAAATGCAGTATTACATCACATGACATACAAATGAACTGATTAAGATAATGAGTGATATATTTAACTGAAGAAATTGTACATGAAGTCAGTAATATTCATGGTTTACAATTAAAGTTGATGGCACCCGAGGACCGCCACAGGGTGTGAAACACACTGTTTTCACACCACAGGGTGTGAAAACAGTGGTGTGATTCCGCTTTGTTAGCAGAAGATTTTGAAGTTAGGGAGCGTCTCACTATACTATTGCTTCTGCAGATGTTGGATGATGCCAAAACTCTTGCACAACACTATGCATCACAGAGCTGCGCAGAGTTTGGTACAGTACATTCTAAAATCCTAGAGTCAGGTGTATGACGGGAGCATCTGTCATGTCTGGGAAGCATGGGGGCGTGCAGAAGAGACTGCAGGACATACTCGCCAGAGAGATACCCTACGTCCACTTGTTTTAATCATCAGCTCCACTCGTGGTGATAAACGCAATGTCGCGAGCGACGGGAGCAATTGAGGACTTTTTTGGAATTTGTGGGTCCTCTACAAATCCAATGAAGAAACCCACTGTTGGCAGTCCACTATAAAGGAAGACACACTACAAACGTTCCTGCTCGAACAGCGGTGAGACAGGCCATCTAGCCTACTGTCACAGTTCGTGCCTCAAGTCATTTGATGACATTTTCTCATCTGTTGTCGAGATGACAGCAATTCGCGTGCCTTTGGAACTGACTTACGAATGTGAGGCAGCAGGTCTGATTCGGCGCTGTTTCAGAAACAAGCTTTTGAATTCATTGGACGCTATTGTGCAGAAGTCTTGCCAGCTTGCTTGATGCACCCAACAAATGCTTTCAGTCAGAACAAATGGAATTTGCTCTCTGGGATTGTGGTTAGTGAAAAGCGCATCTCTGGAATGTGTTGCAAAACTCGCGCTCAGAAAGTGAGTTTAACAACATATTGGGCCAATATAAAGAGAAAAGAAAGGCTCACAAAAAGGGAAGAGGTGGTTTAACAATAAGTCTTCCAAGGATATGTTGTTTGAATGGGAGACCGCTTGGCAGCAGCAGGTGATACAGATGAGCGGTGACACTGAACTGCGGAGGAGATTATTCTTACAGGCACCCTGGACGCCCCTCTAGGGTGGTGGGGGGAAAGAAATGAAGCAAGCGTATTCAGTGGAACGCAACAGTGAGCTAATGACCGCACTTCAATCTTCGTGGACCCAAACAGTGAAACGTCCTGATGTCAAACATGTAAAGGCCCATCTGACTTATTCAAGCACTGAAATCAATGCAAGCAGAGTTTGTGGTTGCTCGCCACCTTCCTCAAAACAAACATGACCGTCAGCGATGAACCTGCAATATCACGGATTTATCAAACATTCCACAGCGCGCTGGAGGGCCTATGCAAGATTGTGATGACCGGCCTTTAAACATGCACTGACCGTTTGGAGCATCAACAGCCATGGCTGTGAGAAATTATTTTTCATACTTTAAAAAAGTGTTTCTCAAGACAATAGACTCAGCATGCGACACCAACGAAAGCACATTTAGTGCAGCTGGCCTTTGAAAGAGACTTAACTAAAAAGATTGCTACTGAATGGAAAGAAGACAGATAATGAAAGAGGTTTAAACTCTGGGAGGACGCCGACTGCAGCTCTACTGTGGATAGAGTAGAAATATGATATAGGGGTATGATATTGTGATTGCTGTTGGTTGTACAACTGGTTTTCATGTGCATATGAAATGAAATTTGACAAATTTGCTTGTTCCGGTAATAATATACCATAAAGATGAAGTACTATATGTATGTATGTGCAGATCTGTGGGAAAATCAACACTGCCCCCCTGTGATCATCACATGCCCCCCTCACAATATGGTTCTGGAGCCGGGGCAGAAATCGATTTTTTGGGGGGGATGAATTTGTTTATGAGGTGACACCGTAAGCTTGTGTTTATGAGGTGACTCCAGACTCAACAGGAGCCTCCGCAGCACTTGGTCAATGCAGGTTACTTTGCATTTAAACAAGGTTATTACTCCGTGTTCTCTGGAGGGCTTTCACTGAGCCATGCCCGAGGAGTCCACCGCTACGCCTTATAACTTAAGGGCCTTTCCTCAGAGGAGTCGACCGGAATGGAAATTAACCTGCAGCCTAAAAGAGTTCCTTGTCTGACACTGTGTGTGTGTGTGTGTGTGTGTGTGTGTGTGTGTGTGTGTGTGTGTGTGTGTGTGTGTGGAGTCTAAGGCCCAATCCCAATGTCCAGACTCAGACTTTGTTGCGCGTTCTCCTGAAATGATGAAGGCTTTAGGGCTGTCCCAATGTCGAATTCCAAAGGGCGTGAG
>OLKM01001387.1:19326-124043 GCA_900291075.1 Melanogrammus aeglefinus | reverse complement strand
ACGAGCACGGGCGTTTGGTGTGGCCGTACCTTTAACTCCAAGCACATCCATTTGGTAAATAGTTCTGGGGCTACAATTTTAAAGCAATTGCATGCAGGAATTTAGATAGGCATGCATAATAGTCTACTAATAGTAGAATGACAATGTATGCAGGCTATATCGATTTCATTTTCACCAACTACAAATTTAGCCGAAACCGTGGTAATGAGTGAAATTAGATAAAACAGAAAGACCAGCGCGAGAGCGACGTTGAAATCTATAACCAGATTAGACGGAATTCATATGTTGATAAGTTGCAAAAGCTTTACGTAGGCCTACCTGCGAAGAAGGGACGTTTTTAGGGCAAGTCGACTCGCTGAACCCTGGCTACACCAAGCATAGACAAGTGGAATCAAGTTTGTGAAGAGGGTACCTTCAACTTCGGTGTGTGGGCGGGGCTAGTTACCGCTGCAGATATTGTAACCAAGTTCCATTCTGTTTTGTGCATATTTTTACTGTGCCCTTTTATTAAAAGCATTAAGGTAATACCGTTCAACTACTACTACTTAGAATACTAGAGTTAGGGCTAGGTCTAATTACAATTCTGAATATTATAGTAGGGTCAGCACGATGTGTAATAGGCTCCTTTGTTGGGATTTCCTTTATTTCCTTTATCAGGTATATTTTCCTTATGCAGCTCTAGGCCTATATAATGGCTTTCACTCAACAAATGCTGTGACACTTTTTTGACAGCAAAAATAGAAGCAACTAGCAACGTGTAATTCTTTAACTATTTTTTTTAGACGAGAATAACCCACACAACAAATTCCAGCCCTAATCCAAAACGGAAACTCAATAATGATTGTAATATATGTGCATCGCAATAACACGTAGCGCTAGCTTAATACATTCTTATTCTGTTTGCTGTTTTGAGTGCGATTTGGCACTGGAAACGCTTCTTTCTCATAGTTAATTTGATTTAAAATGTGTGGATTGTGTGACCCCTGGGACTAAGTGAACGTATAATGGAGTGGACGCTGCCAGCTCCTTGGAGGCATTTATGTGACTCCGAATAACGTTGTCCATCATTAGGTTAGTTTCAGGTAGCGGTACCATCAGCACATCATCAGCCCAGGCCGTCAGCTGGTGCATGTCCAGACTCGCAGCCTTTAGCCATGGCACTGGTGACCCTGCAGCGGTCCCCGACTCCGAGTGCAGCATCCACCGCCAGCACCGCGACCACCACCGCGGGGGAGGTCAGTCTGCTAGTAGAGAGATGAGAAGGTTTGGTCGTTTAAAGAAAAGCTGATGTTATAATAGTGGTACATGTAGGCCTGCTGTGTGAAGCTAGCCTATGTTATTTCTTCAATGCTAGGGGGATTCATTTAGCTTCCATTGTTTGGGATGAGCAAAATAATGGTGAACACCACACCATATAACGGTTTGAAAGTTAGTAACATAGTGTTGGTCAGAGGGAGTGTTTATGGCTTATTTGCTTATTCGGTTTATGGTTGGGCTAAGAGGAGTAGCCAGCGCAGGTTAGCAAGACCTTTAGCTGCTATGGCTAGCTAATGATGGTCTGATTGGTGACATAGTGCCCAGTGTACTGCAGTGCAGTGGTTAGTCTATTGATGGTTTGATTGATGACATAGTGCCCAATGTACTGCAGTGGTTAGACTATTGATGGTCTGATTGGTGTCATAGTGCCCAGTGTAATGCATTGGTTAGTCTATTAATGGCCTGATTATAACATGGTGCACAGTGCACTGCAGTTGTTAGTGTATGTATGATCTGATGAGTGACATAATGTTTGATTGGTATAGCAAAACCGTTGATTCATCATGACCACTCGTTAATGCTGCACTCCACTACTGTTGCAGATCACAGTGCTATCACACTTGTTCAACTGTAATTTTAGGTATAATGTGATGGAATATGCATTTGAGTTCATTTTGAAATTGCACTTATTGGGAATGAAGTAGCTAGGTGCTAATATCTAAAAGATTGAAAACATAGAAAATACTTTCGACTCTTGATGGAAAGGTGTGAATTTCCAGACTGTTAAATAGTATTGTGGAGGGGGGGAAACTAGGTTATTCTCAAGTTTCAAGTTGGCATTAGTGATTGTTTGCCCAGGGTGAGGATCGATTGTGTACTTCTGTGGTCCAACTATTATAAACCCTAATTTTAAACTGCAGGGATTGTGTCAGTCAGATATTGCGTGGGGTCTTACTCTGTACCAGTAGAAGGCGCTAGGGGCCCACTTATCCAATATACACAAGTTGCAATTGTTCAATAAAGCTTTTATTATTACAGAGTGGTAAAGCCTGGTAAAGGTGAACGGTTAAGCCTGTTTATTTTTCAATGTATTTGAGTTTGGATGCTTCTGTTGAGCCCTATTTTTCATGGATGCGCTGCTGTAAGACAAGTAGTTTGGCACTGCACGTACATTTTCTGTCAACATGATGAAGCGTCCGGATGTTCAATAGTATGAGAGTGTAAGAGTGACATTTATATTTTGAAATAATTCTTCATTTTAGCCAGGTTTTACCTACCATCTAGCAAAGGGAATGTGATGGCACTGTATCAATACAGCACGTGGCTGCTGCAACTATGATGTCATCGTTTGGCTGGTTTCAGCAGACGGTGTAGTGTGTATATATATTTAGAAACCAACTCATTCAACACCATACACTTCTCTGCTGTTGCTTTCCTATGTGTAATATATATATATAGTATACTTTTGATACGGTTGTTGCTGCTTAATTATGGCTTAATATATCATTACTATTTTTGTGACATATCAAGATACTTATACTTTCAGACTCCTGTATTATATAATCTTGAATGTGTTGAAAATGTGTCTAGATTGTTGTTATGCAAAATGTAAGGCCTAATATGGCGAGAAAGAATGTGTGCTCTCAACATTACTGGACAATGGCACATTTTAAACAAATAAGCCTTCACACAGACGCCCAGTACAATACAGAGCGTTTAATGCACTGCAGAATTAACAAAATCAGTGCATGTATACGAGTGGCCATATTCAGAGAGCTCCTCATATTCCAAAAGCTCCTCATAGAACTTGTAAATCACTACTGTAAAGAAAGTATAATAAATGCATGCTTACATATTATGAATCTATTATGCTATTTTAATCATTAGCCCACCTTCAGTGGGCTAATCCAAAAGTCTGGACTCTCGGACACAGACTTTTCTGCGTATTCTCGCGAAATTAGTAAGGCCTTAGGGCTGTCCTAATGTTGAATTTCAAAGGGCATGAGGGTTTGAGTCTACACTTACCGATCCCTTTCCTTGAGTCTGTATTAGTGCAGACTTAACCTAAGGGAATTACCTACAGTTCAAAGGATTGGTACGTTTACCGCGGAGACCATAGGGTTATTAGAAAGGTAAACAACAACAAACAAATTATTAATAATTAAAAAAGTTGTAAATATTAAATTATGTTCAATGAGGCAGCCGTCTCCTCTGCCTTGGTCGTTTGGTAAGCAACAAACATAAAATGAAAATGACCAAACCGGCAAGTGTCAGCAACAGCTTTGTCATTAAACGTTGCCAAGGTAGCATGTTCTCTCGTGAAGTGCCGTCACAATCCCATTTTTATTATTACAATTTTTTCTATCTGAGCCCATGCGGCCTCACACACTCACTCACTTAAGTTAATTAGCACCTCCAGATCAATGAGGTCTGTGAGTCCTTAGTCCTTAGTCCTCAGGGCTCACTTTGGGATTGGCCCATAGAAACCTATTGTATGCATTAAACTTAGTAAAACAAATAAAGAAAATCGTACATTAACACACACTTTGTTTTGTTTTTTACTGTTTTGGAGTTGTTTCAAGATGTACGTTATTAAACCAATCAGCCAAGTCAAATTGAAATACAACAATACCGCAGACAGGCACTTAAGAGTGAATTCTTTTTTATTTAAATTATAGTCCTCTGGGTATATGCACAGGGGTAAGAAACGGTACAATTTTCTTCAAAGCAAGGATTGAGGGTTTGGATTCACAAGAAATATTGGTTCCAAACAGCTATTGACTTTTCATTATACTGGAGCCTGTCCTGGAATTAATTTGCCTATGGAAACAATCTAGCAGTGCATCTTCCGTCCACATTGTGGTTTACAGCTGATAGAGTTCTATACAGTCCTCCTCCGCTATATAAAGCATTTAAAAACTGCTTAGTCATTGGACTAAAACTTATTTTGTCTGCAATTTATTATTTTACTTTATGTTAATTAAATACAAAACAATGGTGTCCCAATTATAATGACTACTATGAGCAGGCTTAGTGCTCTTATCCTCTAAATGATTATTTCTATATATGAACATTATATTTGATAATAATATATAATCAACCTTTTATGAATAGTAATGGATTTTTATCATTTTATTATTATAATAAATTATTATCAATATCTTTTGTTTTTCAGGATTTTGGGAGTGATGATGAACGAAGGTTAAATCAGAGGTAAGTCTTTCCTCTTATAGAAAACTCGCAGAAGCATGGAACATCTTCTTTCCAAAGTGATAGATGTTGCTGTTTCAAAGACACAAACATGAATATGAGACGGGAAGAAGAGATTCAACACAGGAATGCAGAGACGACTTCTAAAGTAGATCAGTAATAAAGTTGTTTTTATTTGTTTAGGATGTTATGCCTGTCTGCTTTAAATTAAAAACTATCATAAATGAATAGTTTATGATTTGAGTGTTAAACCCATTGAGTTTTAAACCCATAAAACATTAAAAAAACATCCATAATGTCAGCATAACATTTACCATGCAAATGTTGAATTGCTGCATAATATGGACGAGATTATAAAGCAAATTAATCAATGATTTACAATCACTAAAGTGGGAAAAACTCAATTGGGAAAACTCAATTAAAACATGAAAAAACACAAGGTTTTAAACACAAAATGTGAAGATTTCTAAGCAGCAATGTCTTTAAGCGATTTAAAACCAAAAAAATAAATGATCTGCGTTTAAAATAATCAGTGATAGTAGACAGCACAACCTGCTGGTCCTGGTTAGAGCTTACCTAGTAAGAGGGGTTAGTGCCTGTCTAACACCCTACAGGAGGCAGTGGCCCTCTGCCAACAATGACCTCAGCTTATCGCCTCGCTGCACAGCAGAACAGAGCAGGAGCAAGAGGTTTGATCCTTTTACCCCCAAGTAGGCTTAGGTAGAAGGAATTGAAACAAACCGTAGAGCAATTGTTGACTCCAATCACTGACACAAATTGTGTGGGGTTTTTTTTTAACCCTGATGCTTCACATCCATCAGACCGTCATAGCTACTGATTTTAAATTGTAAAATGGCCGGCCTGGTATTTTTTACAACGTATCCTCTTCATGGCATTCAATGTTATACGTGACCTAAGCTGTTGTAGGAGAAAGGCTACAGCTACAGTGAATTCCAATATGGAGAGAACATTGATTTGCTTGTTTCAGCATAGTAGTGGAAAAGTGATATACTATGCATTGTTCATTGCTAATGCTTAGAAAACCTATCTGAGTCTGACCACCATGTTGTGCCACAGCCTACAGCTGGACGTCTGGCAGGGTTTTGCCACGAGGTCCTTGCCCTGGTTCTTACACTGGTCCTTACCCTGGTCCAAACCCTCCTCTCTTGTCCTCCTCCAGCCTCAGCGAGAGTTTCTTCATGGTGAAGGGAGCTGCTCTCTTCCTGCAGCAGGGCACCAGCCCCCAGTGCCAGCACGCACAGGCCCACCACCAGCACGCAGGTCAGGTCTTTCCAATCCCTAGGCACGGCTGCTGCTGCGATGCCGGTGTCTGAACCATCAAAACACCCACTCCAGTAAATGTGGATGTCATGACAAGACTTTTAAAAGTCATGCATGTCAACCGACAATTGGTGGATGTAGGTAGAAATGGGTAGAGTTCGAAATTACTATCAATTTATCTTCGATTGTTTTGCTTGTCAGGTTTCATTTTGATACTTATGTAGATGTGTTGTCAGTTCAACCCAGAACTCTTGCGTACAATATTGCTGCTGGCTGTGGCAAATGCTTACTTTTCTATTTTGTAGAAACTGGTTGGAGATCCTTTTTTTTGGTTTATCTATGTTCTTGGCCAAATTAAGTGTGTGTGTGTGTGTGTGTGTGTGTGTGTGTGTGTGTGTGTGTGTGTGTGTGGTGTGTGTGTGTGTGTGTGTGTGTGTGTGTGTGTGTGTGTGTGTGTGTGTGTGTGTGTGTGTGTGTGTGTGTGTGTGTGTGTGTGTGTGTGTGTGTGTGTGTGTGTGTACACTCACCGGCCACTTTATTAGGTACACCTTGCTAGTACCGGGTTGGACCCCCTTTTGCCTTCAGAACTGCCTTAATCCTTCATGGCATACATTCAACAAGGTACTGGAAACATTCCTTAGAGAGTTTGGTCCATATTGACATGATGGCATCACGCAGTTGTTGCAGATTTGTCGGCGCACGTCCATGATGCGAATCTCCCGTTCCACCACATCCCAAAGGTGCTCTATTGGATTGAGATCTGGTGACTGTGGAGGCCATTTGAGTACAGTGAACTCATTATCATGTTCAAGAAACCAGTCTTGAGATTATTCCCGCTTTATGACATGGCTTGTTATCCTGCTGGAAGTAGCCATCAGAAGATGGATACACTGGTCATAAAGGGATGGACATGGTCAGCAACAATACTCAGGTAGGCTGTGGCTCAATTGGTACTAAGGGGCCCAAAGTGTGCCAAGAAAATATCCCTCACACCATTGCACCACCACCACCACCAGCCTGAACCGTTGATACAAGGCAGGATGGATCCATGCTTTCATGTTGTTTACGCCAAATTCTGACCCTACCATCAGACCAGGCAACCTTTTTCCAATCTTCTATTGTCCAATTTTGGTGAGCCTGTTAGTATTGTAGCCTCAGTTTCCTGTTCTTAGCTGACAGGAGTGGCACCCAGTCTTCTGCTGCTGTAGCCCATCCGCCTCAAAGTTCGACGTGTTGTGCGTTCAGAGATGCTCTTCTGCATACCTCGGTTGTAACAAGTGGTTATTTGAGTTACTGTTGCCTTTCTATCAACTCGAACCAGTCTGGCCATTCTCCTCTGACCTCCCTGGCATCAACAAGGCATTTGCGCCCACAGAACTGCCGCTCACTGAATATTTTCTCTTTTTCGGACCATTCTCTGTAAACCCTAGAGATGGTTGTGCGTGAAAATCCCAGTAGATCAGCAGTTTCTGCCGGACCAGCCCGTCAGGCACCAACAACCATGCCACGTTCAAAGTCACTTAAATCACCTTTCTTCCCCATTCGGATGCTCGGTTTGAACTGCAGCAGATCGTCTTGACCAAGTCTACATGCCTAAATGCATTGAGTTGCTGCCATGTGATTGGTTGATTAGAAGTTTGCGTTAACGCGTTAACACACACACACACACACACACACACACACACACACACACACACACACACACACACACACACACACACACACACACACACACACACACACACACACACACACACACACACACACACACACACACACTCTGTGTATATATATACACAGTGTGTGTGTATATATAATATATATATACATACACAGTGTGTATATCAGTGGCGGCTGGTGGTTTTTAAAATGAGGGAGGAAGGACTGCGCGCTTGGTTACCATTGGCCTGCTTGCACTGTTGATGTATGGTGGCATAAGAATGTGAGACTCAAGTTGTTTCAGGGTGTTTTGGTGAACAACAAAATAGTAGTATTTGATACAAAGCCACCAGTAGCATCACTGTAATTTGAAAGCTGGTGGGAAGCATGTCTTTGAAATGGACTACAAGGGCAGAAGGAAAGGATGCAAAGTCCACTAGTCAAATCAGGCCTACTCTTCATTTGTAGAAGTAAATAAAAAAATTGGTTGTAATTTAGCTATGTTTATTTTCAGTTACAATTGACCCTTCGCTAAGCCCCGCCCCCCTTAGTTACTGTTGCTATGTCTGTCAAGCTTTCGCTCCTAGCAAAAGAAATATGGCGTTTTCAATACTACCATCAACACAATTTCCAAAGGAAATCACCACACATTTTTGGAAAAACGGTTCTGATATATCAGAGAGAAGCCGACAGAAGGGTCTGCAGTATGCGTTTGAGGGATATATCCACAATATCGTCTGCTGGCGGAGTCAAAATAATGACATTAAGATAGAGGGAAAAGCTCATAGGTCACAATGCAAGCGTCAGGCACCCCACGTCTTGACACTTCTACCCTGGAGCTCATAAACAGACAGCAAGAAAGCCCAACGAAGTCCTGCACAAGTGTGCCACAACAATGGCATAAACCGAGGGGTAATAAAATAAAAGCTGTGCCCATATCATCCGTAGTGGTCGCAAAAGCCAGACGTGACCGCAAACGGAGACCTATTGATTGCCACTACACAGGGAGCAGGTAAACTTACATGTATTAAGGATATTATTTAGGTTTGATTGGTTGTGAGTCTCACTTTTTTGTTACTATGATAATACAGATGATGGCGCTCTTATAACATACGTTTCTTTTATTAATCTTTCCGTGATTCAGCTGTTGATGTGGTCTTCCACACTGCTTTATCCACGTGTTGCACCTCTCTTCTTGGGTCTTGGGCTTGGGGAAGGGGAAAAATTGGACACCACCTTCGACACTTTGAGAGTCTCGGGTGTCGGATTTACAAGTCCCGTATGCGCACCGCTTCGGCATATTAGCATCTGCTGAAAGCTTGACAGACCTCTCGGTTGCTACACACGGTTGCTATGGTAGGATTGGTCAGTGGCTGTTTAGGGGAGAGGCTTAGCGAAGGGTCAATTGTTTTTGCGAAAAGACTCAAGACCAAAAGTGATGCCATTTAAAATGCATCATGCTCTGAATCATTTACCCTTTCCACAATATCAAACAGAACGGTCAGAGTAACAAACTTGTAAAAGAACACAAACATTATTTCAAACAACCTCATCTATAGGCATGATGCCTAGCATGGAATGTCGCATAGCAGCACCAATGTGAACTTGACACTTGTCATGGTGTTTGGTTGCCCAGATTTTTCACAAACCCAGTGGTGGGCCGTCAGGGCCAGCTAAGCCTTCTCTGCTGGCCTAGACACTTTCAGAACAATACTATTTCTATAATATATATAATTTATAACTTTTAATATTTATATTTTTTCATTCATTCTATCTATTTTAATAAGTTTGTTCACATAAGTCTAAATACGTATTTATTTGTTTTTCCTTCCGTTGCGTTGCCTCCAGCGCAATAATATATATATTAGAGCCCTTATCCAATGAGATTATTTCCGGGTCTCCGGGTAAAAAATAATCTAGCCAATCCCCTAGCTGTTGACGCCAACCAATCAGATTCCGAGTATGCCGAGTTGGGTGTATCCCTTTACACCTAGGCCTTCTAGCTGGCCTTGTTGTTTGGCGCCATCAGGAGGAAAACAAAAGGAATTACAACTAGCTAGCAGCGAAATTATACTACAGTGGGGGAAAAAAGTATTTAGTCAGCCACCAATTGTGCAAGTTCTCCCACTTAAAAAGATGAGAGAGGCCTGTAATTTTCATCATAGGTACACGTCAACTATGACAGACAAAATGAGGAAAAAAAATCCAGAAAATCACATTGTAGGATTTTTAATGAATTTATTTGCAAATTATGGTGGAAAATAAGTATTTGGTCAATAACAAAAGGTCATCTCAATACTTTGTTACATGCCCTTTGTTGGCAATGACAGAGGTCAAACGTTTTCTGTAACCGTGCGTTCACACCAAACGCGACAGGGGCGACAAGATCCCATACAAAGTGAACGTAGAGACGCGTATCGGGCGAAATTTTCGCGAGAGAAAACTGGCGACAAATGTTGATTTGTCGCGCCACACTTTCGCCGTCTTCTCGCGAGCGCGTTCACGTGGATTTGTGGCGCGACAGATTCGCTCGAGTTCAAATTTTTCAACTTTGACGCGAATTTCGCGTGATGACACGTGATTACAGCCAATCAGCGTTCACTTCATTGAGTGACGTAGCGTTCACTTCCCGCTCAAGCTAAAGACATGCAATGCTTGTCTTTAAAACTTGTCTTTAAATGCTTTTGTCTTTAAAAAGGTAAAGACATGCAATGTCGGACATGGTTGTGAAATGGAGGACCTGGAGTCAAGTTGTGGCGCTCTCTCTGTCGTCCTCAAACGAGTCGTCCAACGTTGTCTCCAGCTGGTTTCTCCGTAGACTTAATGCTAATTAAGGACTGTGGGGCGCAACTCCTCACTATCCTACTCCGGTCGTTTCAGTCATTATAGCCTTATCCGCCCTTTGTTCGTTTCCCTTGTGAGGATCGGAAGAGACGCGAGCAACATCTTTGGTTTATTGTTTGAAGTAGCCTTCTCCTAGATGGGTTGCCTTTCAAGGCTGGGTGCCATCTACCCACTATTTACCCATAGCTGGGGACGGTATCTCGCAGACGCAGAGCACTCATAGCATACAGCACCTGGTTTTCCTAGGCGGTCTCCCATCCAAGTACTAACCAGGCCGGACCCTGCTTAGCTTCCGAGATCAAGACGAGATCGGGCGTACCGGTGGCGCGACAGATTGGACAAAACTTGCACAGCGACAGATTATGATGTGTGGCGCGACAAAACTTCGGCGACAACGCGAACGGGCGACAAATTTCGCGTTTGGTGTGAACGCACGGTAAGTCTTTACAAGGTTTTCACACACTGCTGCTGGTATTTTGGCCCATTCCTCCATGCAGATCTCCTAGAGCAGTGATGTTTTTGGGCCCTCACGGGGCAACACAGACTTTCAACTTCCTCCAAAGATTTTCTATGGGTTTGAGATCTGGAGACTGGCTAGGCCACTCCAGGACCTTGAAATGCTTCTTACGAAGCCACTCCTTCGTTGCCCGGGCGGTGTGTTTGGGGTCATTGTCATGCTGAAAGACCCAGCCACGTTTCATCTTCAGTGCCCTTGCTGATGGAAGGAGGTTTTCACTCAAAATCTCACAATACATGGCCCCATTCATTCTTCCCGTCACACGGATCAGATGTCCTGGTCCCTTGGCAGAAAAACAGCCCCAAAGCATGATGTTTCCACCCCCATGCTTCACTGTAGGTATGGTGTTCTTTCTCCTCCAAACACGACCAGTTGAGTTTTTACTAAAAAGTTATATTTTGGTTTCATCTGACCATATGACATTCTCCCAATCCTGTTCTGGATCATCCAAATGCTCTAGCAAACTTCAAACGGGCCCGGACATGCACTGGCTTTAGCAGGGGGACACGTCTGGCACTGCAGGATTTGAGTCCCTGGCGGCGTAGTGTGTTAGTGATGGTAGCCTTTGTTACTTTGGTCCCAGCTCTCTGGAGGTCATTCACTAGGTCCCCCCGTGTGGTTCTGGGATTTTTGTTCAACGTTCTTGTGATCATTTTGACCCCACAGGGTGAGATCTTGCGTGGAGCCCCAAGATCGAGGGAGATTATCAGTGGTCTTGTATGTCTTTCCATTTCCCTAATAATTGCTCCCACAGTTGATTTCTTCACACCAAGCTGCTTACCTATTGCAGATTCAGACTTCCCAGCCTGGTGCAGGTCTACAATTGTGTTTCTGGTGTTTTTTGACAGCTCTTTGGTCTTGGCCTTAGTGGAGTTTGGAGTGTGACTGTTTGAGGTTGTGGACAGGTGTCTTTTATACTGATAAGGAGTTCAAACAGGTGCCATTAATACAGGTAACGAGTGGAGGACAGAGGAGCTTCTTAAAGAAGAAGTTACAGGTCTGTGACAGCCAGAAATCTTGCTGTTTTTTTTTTTTTTCTTGCAGGTGACCAAATACTTATTTTCCACCATAATTTCAAAATAAATTCTTAAAAAATCAGACAAAGTGATTTTCTGGATTTTTTTTTTCATTTTGTCTCTCATAGCTGAGGTTTACCTATGATGAAAATTATAGACCTCTCTATGGAGTTAGAATCATGCCAAAAACCCCCACACACACAAAACATGTTTTACTCACGCACAATGATCCACACACACACAAAACGTGTTTTACTCGCACACAATGTTTCACACACACACTCAGAAACATATTTCTTCAAGTAAAAACTAAAATCTTTCAAGTACAAAACAATTCTACAAGTACGGAACTAAAAGTTGCGCGTACAAAACAATTCTACAAGTACGGAACTAAAAGTTGCGCGTGGATCGGAATTCATCGGAAAATTAGTGCCAAATGTCACGTGACTTTTGGCACTAATTTTACGCCTTGCTGATCCACGCACAAATGCATTCCGATCCACGCGCAACTTTTAGTTCCGTACTTGTAGAATTGTTTTGTATGCGCGACTTTTAGTTCCGTACTTGTAGGATTGTTTTGTACTTGAAGGAATTTTTTTTGACAACCGGGGGAGGGGGGGCACACACATATACACACATATACACGCACAGAAGGAAAACTCGGACATTATCATCAATTAATAAAAAAAACCCGGACGCCCCGGACGGGACGTAAAAAGTGGACATGTCCGGGGAAAAGAGGAGTTTTGGTCAGCCTATCTTATAGCATAGAGGCAGCATCGAACGCTACCGCCTACTGGCGCTGACGAGATACAGGCCGCCATCTTGGAGTGGTATTCCGCTCCACTCATTGTAATCCGTTTGACTGGAGCAATGAACTGTCAGCACATTTAATTAATCATACCTCACTGAATACCACAGATTGCGCAGGGAGCTCTCGTAGGGATTGGTCTTCTCGGGGTTTGTTTACCGGCGTCGGGTTCTCCGACGTCTCTCCCTCTTCCACAAAAGGTGAAGACATGCAGTGGTGGTTATCTCGGCCGGAATTTGGCAGTAATGGTGGAAAAAGTAACAGACCGGGGGAACATAGGACCCTTTTTTTGAAAAAGGGTCCTATGTTCCCCGGTCACATACATATCGGGGAACATAGGACCCTTTTTGGGAAAAGCGGGGGACCCTTTTTTTTTTTTTTTAAAAAGGGTCCTATGTTCCCCAGTCTCATACAAAGAGGGGAACATAGGACCCGGGGAACATAGGACCCGGGGAACATAGACACGCTCCCATACTGTGTATAGCCACTGTCCATCCGATTGCCTAGTTAGTTAACATATATTACCCCAACCCCCCTACATAATCTGGACTGTGGCCCTAACTTTTATCCCTATTGGCTTTTACAATCTTTATCATCGTCATTTATTTATTCAAGTATTTTTTCGTTTCATTGACAAGCAATTATACTATGGTCATACTCTTGTTTATTAGCCTAGCTGGCTACAATTTCAGTAGTACTATCGAAGACAGAAATACTGGTAATATTCCTTCAACAAAATACAACCAATAGTACGGTAATGTTAAATCTTACTTGTGAAAAGTAATCCCCCGATTCCTATTGTGGATGGTCTGCTGATTTGAGCAGGAATACGCTGAACTACAGCCCGGCATTCTGTTTCTGCTGTAGACACCACCTGTTGCTGCTCCCGGTTGACCACTCCAAGATGGCGGCCGTATTTCTCGCGTCCGAGGCAGCCAATGTTGCGTCTATAGTATATCTGTGCGTTCACACCAAACGCGACATTTGTCGCCCGTTCCCGTTGTCGCCAAAGTTTTGTCGCGCCACAAATCATAATCTGTCGCTGTGCAAGTTTTGTCGAATTTGTCGCGCCACAACAAGGTAACCACCATTGCATGTCTTTACCTTTTGTGGAAGAGGGAGCGAAGTCGGAGGACCCAACGCAGTCTATTCATAATATAGTAATGACCACGGAAGAGGCAGTGAATGAAGTATTGATTAGACAGAGATTTATTAGATCGGTCTACCTAATAAACCGTTGGAACACACAAGACCGGAAACCATACCAACGCTGGTAAGCAAACTCCGAGAAGCCCAATCCCTATGAGAGCTCCTCGCGCTACGGCCATCTGGAGGTGCACAGAGCTTTTGGCCGTGATATTTTATATACAATTATATAATATTATATATAGAGCTCCAGGAGTCACAAACGGCATCAATCACTTTCTCCTCCATGCTGCAGTTCACCCCGGACTGCACTGCACTGAGTTTGACGGTTGAACGCTGATTGGCTGTTACGTTACACATGTCACACAGTGGCCATGCTGTTGAACGCTGATTAGCTGTCATTACGCGAAATTCGCGTCAAAGTTGAAATATTTCAACTCGAGCGAATTTGTCGCTCCACAAATCCTTGTGAACACGCTCGCCTGTGCACGGCGAAAGTGTGGCGCGACAAATCAAAACTTCAATACGCGTCTCTACGTTCAGTTTGTATGGGATCTTGTTGACCCTCGCGTTTGGTGTGAACGCACAGGTGATCATACAGGACTCAACAGCGCCATGTGCTGTTGTGTAGTGTGAATCACAGGACATTTGTTTGTCACGTGACTTTTGGCACTCATTTTCCGCCTCGCTGATCCACACACAAATGCCTTCAGATCCACACACAACTTTCAGTTTTCCGTACTTGTAGAATTGTTTTTTGCACTTGAAGGATATTTGTTTGTACTTGAAAGATTTTAGTTTGTACTTGAAAGATTTTAGTTCGTACTTGGAGGATATTTTTTTGTAATTGAAGAACTATGTTTCTGAGTGTGTGTGTGAATCGTTGTGCGTGAGTAAAACACGTTTTGTGTGTGTGTGAATCGTTGT
Source organism: Melanogrammus aeglefinus (assembly GCA_900291075.1). Taxonomy (NCBI): domain Eukaryota; kingdom Metazoa; phylum Chordata; class Actinopteri; order Gadiformes; family Gadidae; genus Melanogrammus; species Melanogrammus aeglefinus. Next base: position 109,375 of record OLKM01001387.1, on the reverse strand, counting down.
GTGTGAGTAAAACACGTTCTGTGTGTGTGTGAATCGTTGTGCGTGAGTAAAACACGTTTTGTGTGTGTGGGGGGTTTTGGCATGATTCTAACTCCATACATGTGGCGCTCGCACGGTGTAGCTCATTGTCTCATTGGCGGGCCAAATTCTCTGGGCGGGGAAAAAAGAGAAAGGGGAGGTAACTTGTCCCCGTATGATGACGTACAGGGAAAATTCCAAATTGGCGCGTCTGAGCTTTGTTTTTTCAAAGGCAGAGCAGGACACCCAGTGCTCGTTTTACACCTAACGCCATTTCTAGCTACTGGGGCGCCATAGGCAGACTAGGGGAACTCATGTTAATGTTAGAAAACTTCATAAAGTGAATTTTTGGTTGATTTGGTCGTCCTTTTAGATTTGGTCGTCCTTTAATTCAAATTGTATGAGTTTTTTCAAACGTTTTCATATTCAACATGCTCAATCCGGTACATAATTAAATACACTACACTTAAACATGTACCGATTTAATTGGTATTTTACACTTTACACCACACCATTGTTTCGAAATACTGCAGATAGTGGTAGAGCTTTTCTACATGAGCAGACAATCTAGGCTAGTTTAAGCCCACATTCTATTAGAAATGTCCCTTTTGAGTTTGTCGGCGGCCCTTCAAATTTACTTGCAGCTACCACACCCTTTCACAGCCTAAGTTGCTCTGGACAATGTCTAGAGAATCAGGTCCGTACATTGTCAGGAGATGTCCTGTCATTTAGCACACATGGTAAAAAATAGAAATGTCTGTCAGATTTGCTCTAAAATACAGTTTATACTTTGTTTGGTTTAGGCAAGGGGAGGTGCCTATAGAGCATGCAGCAGGCAAGACGTGATGCAAAACGTATGCTATGGAAATTGTAGCGTTTTATTAAGAGCATACCGAGGATGGCAGACAGTTAGTCCAACTAGCAAGTATTGCAATGTATTGCAATATTTATCATATCGAAATGAGTCTGATACGAATCGCATTGTGAACCATGTATTGTGATACGTATCCGCAATACATATTCTGATTTATAGCATCGTCAACACTCACTCACTCGAATTCATGCTGTGGGCCGGACTACATAGATTTATGTCTGATAGATGAGCAACGTTTGCTACAGTGCCCTGGGTAGGCTTGTAGACTGATCTATCAAGCACACATCTAGGTTGCCATGCCCACTTGTGATGTCAGAAGAAGCAGAATTTCCAAACGGCTTGTAATGGCTAATCACACTCACACCTGGTGGTATAATATATCTCCTTTTAAATGTACTGCCACCTACCGAATCAAGAGTGTGTAGAACAGGATCTGGTCTCTGTGAATCTCCAGTTAATGACCAGCTCTATCCACACATGGGTTGATTGGCCGTCATCTAATGTGTGTGTGTGTGTGTGTGTGTGTGTGTGTGTGCGTGTGTGCGTGTGTGTGTGTGTGTGTGTGTGTGTGTGTGTGTGTGTGTGTGTGTGTGTGTGTGTGTGTGTGTGTGTGTGTGTGTGTGTGTGTGTGTGTGTGTGTGTCCATAGGGGACTTACCTCAACACCTTCAGGGGATGATCAACATCCTGAGATCCGAAGACAGAATCAAATTGGTAAGAGGTGGTTGCGAACACACAGTCACACCCAACGCTGGGCAAATATTAACAACATTTAGCGGCTCTCATGTTGCAGTCAATGCCTTACACTGCCCATTGGAGAATGCTTTGCTTTCAGCATTAAAACTGCACCCTGTAGCTTTTCTTTTCATCACTATTTGATGCTCATTCTTTTGATTTATTTATAACTTCAAGTGTTCCATATGTCAAGGTTAAATGGTAAACACAATGATGACTAACGATGAATACCCAGCCCGGTCTCAAATACGTGACACTGTCATGTTATTTTAATCTATTGTTCGTGATCAGGGACACGTATTTTCAAAAATTTCGTGTCAAAAAGCACAATTTTCAAACTGTCATGGCAACGTCCGCTCGGACACTGGACTTGCGAGGCATCGACGTGGACTTTCATTCACATAGCCAAGAACAAGACAATAGATGGCTAGGTACAATAAACATCAAGACATACCATTCTAAAAAGAACAGATGAAGCAGCTACCCTTGTTTCCTTCGCGGTTTGCCTACAGAGCAGCGCACCTGCATTTAATATATCCGTGAATTGTTACAATTTCTCAGAATCAAAGGCGAAAGTAGTAACTAACAATATGACAGCTTTTGGCCACCCGTTTCTACTTAAAATAGTCTGTGATAACTAACAATTTGACAGCTTTTGGCCACCCGTTTCTACTTTCGCCTTTGTCTTGTTCTTGGCTATGTGAATGAAAGTCTGCGTCGATGCCTTGCAAGTCCAGTGCCCGAGCGGACGTTGCCATTACAGTTTGAAAATTGTGCTTTTTGACACGGAAATTTTGAAAATACGTGTCCCTGATCACGAACAATAGATTAAAATAACGTAACAGTGTCACATATTTTCGTGAGACCGGGTTGGAATACCAGCATCCTGTATTAAATTGGAAATCTTTGCTGGCGGTCAGTAATCTTTTTTTTTTGCTTAAGGCTCTTTGGGATGGTGAAAACGTCAGTGTGCTTTTGGTCGGTCTGTAGGCGGTCCGTCTGGAGAGTGGGTGGTCGGACCGCGTGCGGTACATGGTGGTGGTGTACACTAACGGGCGCCAGGACACGGAGGAGAACATCCTGCTGGGGATGGACTTCACTAACAAAGACAGGTAGGAGGAACTCCTGACCACCTTCACCTCTTACACCCTCTACCAACACCCACCTATCCATTCCTACCAACACCCTGATCACCATCACCCCCTCCGCCTTCACCATCATCACCTTTTTATTATCTCCATCACCACTAGAGCTGTATGATTAATCGAATTCTAATCAACATCGCAAATTTTTTAATATTATAGTCGGAATCAGAAACACCTGGCCATGTTGGGTTCACTTGTACGCGACGCAAGCAACTTTATCCTCCACTCAGGTGACATGCGCATGAGAGCAGTAGATGAAGAAAACAACTTGCCCCGCTACGCTTTGATTGGTTGATGTTGACTGACAAAAACCCAACCGAATACCACCGGCAGGGAAAACTGACCGGAATGATCCAGAGTATAATTCCATATGAACAAGATTCAAAACGGCACAGCAAAATGACTAAGGAGAGAGCGGAGTTCATAGGGAAATATTTTAGGTTTTCGTTACTACCACGGACATATGGTCAAGTCGCACATCGTACATGTTAACATATTAGATATTATTACCTACACGTTTATTATGAGTGATAGACACATATTGGTTTTTTTTTATGTTTCTGCATTTTAGTTTGTGTGATTTGTTAATGACAGGAGATCAGTGAGCCTTGTATTTATTTTGTTTTACAATTCAATGGGTAAATATAGATGTTCTAATACATTCATCAATTAATCTCAACACATTGGCCTGGCCTACAGGAAAGAGCAGTTTATATGTTGACTTATTGCAATGTTGTGTTGTTAATACTAAATCGCAATCGCAATATTGGTCTAAAAAAATCGCAATTCAATTACTTCTCCAAATCGTTCAGCCCTCATCACCACCATCAACTTTACCTCCACAACCTTCACCTTCGCCAACTCCATCCCCTTCAAAACCATCCTCTTCAGTGCCCCATTTCTGAAATTAGAAACACTGCAATATCCTTTAAATACATTGAGTCATTCCACTGGGCACGTAGCATAGGAAACTAATTTGTGTGGTCGCTAACATTTCTCACACATTGTCCCTCACGCTTTGCCCTCCCGTCAGTAAGAGCTGTTCCATTGGCATGGTTCTTCCTCTGTGGAGCGACACCAAGATCCACCTGGACGGAGATGGGTAAGTCCTGCTCTCTGCTGCCCCATGCTGAGTAGTCAGTGGTTACTATAGACTAGAGCAGACCTGTCAAACACCATATACGGCCCGCTACCTCATTTATGTGGCCTACAAGAGCTTTAAAGGCACGTCTTAAAAAAATAAGACGTGCGAAATGATGGCTTTATCTATAATAGTTTACTAACAAGTGATAGAGTTGAGGGAAGGCAATTAAATTAAATCCAGTGATGGACTGTCTTCTCTAGATAGCTATAATTGTTTTATTGTATACATTTTCTCCTGCGTATTATCTCTATTAGGGATATACCGATACCAGTACTCTGACTCGGGCCCGATATTGTGCTCATATACTTCTCAGATATAACAACCCGATTCCACTTTACACATTGTCACTTAACGTTGAAGAGCCAATGAAGCCAAAATGTTTTTGTTTTTTTTAAAGGTAGTAATTTATTCTACATTATTGTCAGCACAGTAATCAATGCCATTGTATGACCAAACTATGACCAAAAAAATGGGCACCAGCGGCGTGGTTTGAATGGACGATGGGGTTCTGCCTGGGCAGTGGTTGACTGCCCCGGCTGAGAGAAAGTGGAGCTTTTCGGAAACTTAATGCCAATTGTGTGTGGATGGTGAAGCTACGTTTGTGCAGCCATTTATTCAATACCCGTGTCCTAGAGCTAGGATTCCCTGACACCTATAGTATACTATGGTTAACTTTGCTTTTTGAACTTTTTGAACTGCCCAGACAGAGCTCCACTTGCCAAATAGACCGCTGCCCAGACAGAGCTGCACATGCCCAGACCACTGCCCCAACAGAGCTCCCCACGTCCACGTAGACCGCAACGCCAGTGCCCCTTGGTCGAGACATCAGACTACCTCCGAAAAGGTAGTCTGATGTCACTAAAGAACGCTATCTGCATTCAGCAGGATTGAACATTCACAAAGTGTTTAAGGGAGAATGGCTAATACATAGGTGATAAAATGGCATAGATTACTATTTACGATCACAAAAGACAAATTTCCATGTTTAAAACCAAAAATATGTGGTTTTGGATTCAGTTGCTCTTAAAAATGTAATGGTATTATTTAGTACTCACTCACTCATCGGTACTCTTTATTGGCGAGTACCGAAGCGCGTATCCGGCGACTTATGGCGCATTTCCACTAGCACGGCTCGGCTCGATACGGCTCGGCACGGCTCGGTTTGGTTGTGTTTCCATTACAACTGGTGCCTCCTCGACGTGGGCGGGGTCGTCATAACACAGCTGCGCGCGAAACCGCGCTGTGACGTCATTTACACCGGCGCCGAGCAACGTACAAAATCCGGAAGACCAGAACAAACAACATCAGAGAGGAGGACAGCATGGAGGACATGGAGGCGATCGTGTTGCTGCTCACCCTGTGGCTTTTTGTCGCACAGAAGGCAAGAGAAGAGAGCCAGAGAAGACTCCGGGCCGGAAGACAAAACACTATTGAAAAGTCGCGCGGTTATGACGCTTCCAGTGACGACACTCATCGGCCAATCAGTGCAAGGCAGTCGGCTGACGTCACGTTTTAGTAACGCTTCGGCTCGCTTGGAACTGAGGTGAGGTGATGCCAAAAATGTACCCGGTTGCAGGTACTGCGTGCTAGTGGAAACACGCAAATAGCGCGCCGAGCCGTACCGAGCCGAGCCGTGCTAGTGGAAATGCGCCATTAGTAATCTGAGAAAAAGTGGAATCGCTGCATCCCTAATCTCAATTATACCTCCCAAGGGGGTTTACAGTGAACACGGTGGAGCGAACTCACGTCTTCAAACCGGTCTCAGTACAGGCTATGTGGTAAGTAGTACAAAGTGCTGTGTTTGATATCAACAACTTTTTCATCACAAATGAATTGAGTTTTTTTCCTGAAGAATTTATCCACTTTTTTTCCTGTGGAGAAAAGTGGATTACCAAGCACATATAAAGTGTGTTCAAGCTCTGAAAGAACACCTCAGAAAATGTGTTTAGTGTGTTGTGTTTGATATCTACATTTACATTTAGGGCATTTAGCAGACAATTTTATCCAAGGCGCCTTACAGGAAGTACATTTGTCAAAAGAAAGAGAAACAACAATATATCGCTGTCGGTACAGTCAGGATATTCATAGAACCAAGTGCCAAGTACTAACAATCGCTAGGTTAACCCATTCCCTGTATACAACAAAGATAGCTAGGATAAGACACTACACAATGCCAAGTAATATTGCCAGGTGCCAGGACGTACAACTTACAATAAGTGTGCGTAAGGGGGGTGTTTTTTGGATAGTAAGGGAGAAGAAGGGGCAGTAGGGGGTACCGCCCCTGCTATACAGGGCCCAGGTGAACTCTGAACAAGTGAGTCTTGAGAATGCGGAAGCTGGTGAACGACTCAACGGTCCTGACATCGACAGGGAGCTTGTGCCCTCACTGCGAAGAGTTGTGACTTTTGGCTGCTCTTAGCGATTGCGGCACCAGGCGCTCAGCTTAGGGAGTTGAGCGGAGCCGGGGTGTGTGGTCTGCACTTGGAGGTAGGCAGGTGCAGTACCATTGACTGCCTTGTACACCAAAACCGTCATCTTGAATCTGATGCGATATCAACGACTCTTGCATCCCCAATGAATTGATCCAAGTTTTTTTGAAGAAGAAGAATTTAACCACTTTTTTCCCAAAGTACTAATCTGTTCAGGGCAGCTCAACATAAAAAAAAAATCTCGGAATTATCATTTCTCGGCTCCGAGTTGTCCGACTTGATGTCAGCAATATCAAACATGGGTGTTTGTTGATGATTTAACACATTATTTGATGTGTAATTATGCAATATGTGTTTATCGTTTTTCATATACTGTATGTACAGTGGGGCAAAAAAGTATTTAGTCAGCCACCAATTGTGCAAGTTCTCCCACTTAAAAAGATGAGAGAGGCCTGTAATTTTCATCATAGGTTTACCTCAGCTATGAGAGACAAAATGAAAAAAAAATCTAGAAAATCCCATTGTCTGATTTTTAAAGAATTTATTTGCAAATTATGGTGGAAAATAAGTATTTGGTCAATTACAAAAGGTCATCTCAATACTTTGTTACATGCCCTTTGTTGGCAATGACAGAGGTCAAACGTTTTCTGTAAGTCTTTACAAGGTTTTCACACACTGCTGCTGGTATTTTGGCCCATTCCTCCATGCAGATCTCCTCTAGAGCAGTGACATTTTTTTTGGCCTTCGCTGGGCAACATGGACTTTCAACTCCCTCCAAAGATTTTCTATGGGTTTGAGATCTGGAGACTGGCAAGGCCACTCCAGGACCTTGAAATGCTTCTTACGAAGCCACTCCTTCGTTGCCCGGGCGGTGTGTTTGGGGTCATTGCAGGGCTCCAGACTAACATTTTTCACTAGGAGCACAGTGGCCCCTAACTTAAAATTTTAGGGGCGCAAGCAGAAAATTTACGATAGAGCGCCCATTCGAAATCATTCCCGTCAAAGGGATCAGATGTTCACTGTACCCTGGCAGAAAAACAGCCCACAACGCATGATGTTTCACCCCCATGCTTCGCTGTAGGTATGGTGTTCTTTGGATGCAACTCAGCATTCTTTCTCCTCCAAGCACGACGAGTTGAGTTTTTACCAAAAAGTTATATTTTGGTTTCATCTGACCATATGACATTCTCCCAATCCTGTTGTGGATCATCCAAATGCTCTCTAGCAAACTTCAAACGGGCCCGGACATGCACTGGCTTTAGCAGGGGGACACGTCTGGCACTGCAGGATTTGAGTCCCTGGCGGCGTAGTGTGTTAGTGATGGCTCTCTGGAGGTCATTCACTAGGTCCCCCCGTGTGGTTCTGGGATTTTTGTTCACCGTTCTTGTGATCATTTTGACCCCACAGGGTGAGATCTTGCGTGGAGCCCCAGATCAAGGGAGATTATCAGTGGTCTTGTATGTCTTCCATTTCCTAATAATTGCTCCCACAGTTGATTTCTTCACACAAAGCTGCTTAACTATTGCAGATCCAGACTTCCCAGCCTGGTGCAGGTCTACAATTGTGTTTCTGGTGTCCTTTGACAGCTCTTTGGTCTTGGCCATAATAGAGTTTGGAGTGTGACTGTTTGAGGTTGTGGACAGGTGTCTTTTATACTGATAAGGAGTTAAAACAGGTGCCATTAATACAGGTAACGAGTGGAGGACAGAGGAGCCTCTTAAAGAAGAAGTTACAGGTCTGTGACAGCCAGAAATCTTGCCGGTTTGTAGGTGACCAAATACTTATTTTCCACCATAATTTGCAAATAAATTCTTAAAAAATCAGACAGTGATTTTCTGGATTATTTTTTTTCATTTTGTCTCTCATAGCTGAGGTTTACCTATGATGAAAATTACAGGCCTCTCTCGTCTTTTTAAGTGGGAGAACTTGCACAATTGGTGGCTGACTAAATACTTTTTTGCCCCACTGTGTGTGATTATAGCAACATGTGGTATTTAAGAGCTATTGTACAGATTCAATTAGTTTAACACTGCTTACTGGCATGTTGTTGAGTCCTCCTTCCCCGCTGGCAGGTCGGCCCTGCAGATCCTGCACAAGGCTTGCGAGGTGTCGCGCAGACACAACTACTTCCCCGGGGGCATGGCCCTCACCTGGCTGAGCTACTACGACAGCTGCATCTCCTCGGAGCAGAGCTGCATCAACCAGTGGAACGCCATGAAGGACCTGGAGACCACGCGGCCAGACTCGCCCGACATGTTCGCGGACAAGTCAGTGTCAAGTCAATTGAATGAGTATAGCTCTCCTACTGTATATCAAAGATCCAGTCCCAAAGGGCTTCACAGGCAACAGTTTATGACCCCTGCCTATTCACTAAGCCCCCAAAAGAGTATGGAATAGCTCTGTTAATAATACAGGAAGAATTATTGAGAAGGAACTCAGAACGAGGGATCCATCCTTCAGTGAGGAAAGACCCATTCGCATGTATTGCATATGACATCAAATATATGAATTATATAACATAATACACACATTACCTTTTATATAAATCTGAATATAGTGCCCATATGATGTACAAAATCGAAACATTTAAAAAATATCTTCATATATTTGTATGAGTACATTTAGTTTAAACTGCTTGGAAACCGGAAAGACTCATCATGGTGGATGAATTTTGTGCTATAATTACCAACAAAAACTTAATGGAAAGGTAAAATGAACTTTAATATAAAAAAACCGCAAATAATGTTGACATATATTATGAAATAGTCTAGGCTATTTTTTGTAGAAATCTGAGTCTGGAATCTGCACAAACTAATAGGCCTATGCAAGTAATTAGGGTAATATCACGTCTTTCAATTCTCGGAGAAGCAGAGCTAGGACCATTGTAGTTAAGCATTGACCTTTTTATGTTTCGTTGAATGGTACGATTCCTCTGTGCATTCATTTATTTTTTTTACATACAAATAATCTGTCCTTTGTAGAGTTTTAGATGGGCACTTTAAGCAACTCCTGTATTGTACTGAAGGCCTACCTGGTGTAATAAGTGTAAATGTATCATACTTATTGATAATATTTCATAAAACTAATTCTGTGTGTGTCGGTTATGATGGAGCCTTGATTCATCCTGCAAACTGGTTTAGTCTCCTCTAAAACCACGTCAGTTTCGAGATTAGACTAACACGCACAAAATACGCCCTCTAGTGTCTGATGGGCATTTCTCTGAAGACACAGCAATTGAGATCAAGTTAAAACGCAACTGCAGGTTAAACCACAAGCGCATATGACACAGCAATGGAGCTTAGGACGTCACGTGACTTCTTGAGTTTAAAACGTGTTAAACTCTAAAAAGAGGCAAAGCTAGCGACAGAGCAATTTCCCCAAAGTGTCTGTAAGTGTCTATTATTATTATTATGGGTCCGATTGGCCCCTATTGTTTCTGTAACGTTTTCTTTTTCCCCTCAAATTCTGTAAAAGTCATACTGCAGCCTATATGTACCTTAAGTCAAAAACTCTTGAAATTTTGTGGTACTGCAGCCAAAGGTGGCGCTATTGTAAAAAAAAAAAATCATGAATTAGGCTTATTTCTCCTCATCAGATTGACCTGGACTCAAAATTTTTCAGAATAGAATCAGACACATTTATAAAACCCTCTTAGGTTCTTATGCCCTAAAAAAGTATACTTTTCCCACAATTTTATATTAAAGCTAAACATGATAAAAAGATTCACAGCCTACAAAAATAATCAAGAATTTACCAAAATCGCCACATAAAATCTTTAGACCAAGCCTCACAAAAATCATCGAACAGAATGTGTTTGACTTAGTTCCATTTGAGAAATATTGGCCAATAAATTTAGAGCGGTGAGCCCATTTTTCTTATATGACCATTTTGTTATTGTATAAAAAACATACAACTATTATTAGGTGGATACCAATACCCCCCACTACTAATAAACTCAAATTGTGGTACTGCACCCAAAGGTGGCGCTATTTAAAAAATATGAATGACCTGGACTCAAAATTCTTCCATCATATTAATCTCTAAAATCAGATGCATCTTTTTCACCCTGGTCTTCTGCTCTAAAAATTTATACTTTTCCCACAATTTCATAGAAAAGCCAAATGTCCACAATCTCAACCCATTTTGCCTATATGACCATTTTGTTGTATAACTACCATACGGTTATCATTAGGTGGATACCATTAACAGTGCAAATTTTCAGATCTGTACTCTTTTAAGAAAGCCCTTAATTCTCTTGTGAAATTTGTGCTTGGAGTTTTCTTGATGTTGTGCGCTTATCAATCAACATTTTCATCATATGAATGAGGCTTCATGCAGTTCAGGAATGTCATTGGCTCAACCTGATAATGCCGTGTACTGGTGATCCTTAGGTTGAGAGTACTAATCCTGATTAGAGCATTATGAACAAGCTGAACATGACATTCCATCATTGCCACTCATTTAAGAAGCACAACATTGAACAGCACCTGATCTTAATCAGCCAATCAACATTTCGGCTCATTAGTTTCCAAGAATTGGTCTGCCAAGACGAGTATGGCATTAAAGTGTAATTGTGCCGCAAATTGAACCCAGGGTCTTTGTTTTGCCATCAAATCAGCCCTCCAGATACCTTTTTAATTGAAAATCGAGTATTATAGTTTGCCCGGCGTAATGTTTGGCGTCCATGTTTATTGGCTTGGGGCATTGTGTTTCGCTTCCAAATCGGCATTTTTGAACCACTAATATTTTTAAAAATAGCGCCAAACCTCTGCAGTAGCAGAGCGTAGCAGCTAGGAGTTTATTTAAAAGGAGTTTAACAAGCATTACCAGTAGGTCCGTGTTTACAGGAAGTCCACACAAGTAGATTGCCGAATGCCCCAGAGTTCAGTTCAAGGAGGAAAGTTTTGGATTTTATAATTTGACACGTAAATTAAAGGATTTGCATATGTAAGTTACAGTTACAAAATATTTGTTCACTACAATCAAGCATGGCACGTTGTTGACAGAAGACGCACTGCACACGTGACTGACGCATAGAGTGAAAGACAGCTCAAGCACCGGAGAAGATGGCCCATCTACAGCTTGAAGTCAAGAGAGAGAGAGATGGTTTCTGTTTGTGTTTTCCCCAGCTTCGGAAAGCAAATGAAAAGTTACACCCCAGAAACTTTCCATAGACGCGGTACAATGACAGATCTCTGGTAGACCAGTGGCTTATGTTTTGAATATGGACATTGAGACGCTAATCGAGATGCTGATGCAGAAGGTGTCTGCAGTGCTCATTTCATTTCACTTCATCATTCCTAAAAGAGCTGCTGACCCAAAGAACCCAAAGAAAGTGTTATTGAAGAACAATGCTATTCCACGAGTGTAGCAAATGGCTACGGATAGACTTGAGGTAAAGTTGTTTGCTTATTTGTCGTGTTATATATGATTGTTCACAATTGGTGTGAGGGAATAAATTGAGGTTAGCCCACCTGGACAACTCACAAGATCATCTTTCACTTTCTCGAATGAAGTTAGGGCTTCTAGGACTTCTAACTTTGTTTCCTGACGCATCCTCCCCCACACCAATTGTTAACAATCATATCTAACATGACAAATAAGCAACAACTTTACCTCAAGTCCATCCACCATTGATTGACCTGGACTCAAAATTATTTCAGAATATTATTCTCTAGAATCAGACGCATTTATAAAACCCTGATAAAAAGATTCACGTTCCACAAAAATAATCAAAAATTCACCAAAATCGCCTCATAAAATCTTCAGACCAAGCCTCATGACAATCATCGAACAGAATTTGTTTTACTTGGTTCCATTTAAGAAATAAAGTTGCAGCAGTTAGCCCATTTTTCTTATATGACCATTTTTGTTATTGTATAAAAAAACATGCGACTATTATTAGGTGGGTACCAATACCCCCCACTACTAATAAACCCAAATTGTTCTACTGCACCCAAAGGTGGCGCTATTAAAAAAAATATCAACTAGCCTTATTTCTCCTTACGAGAATGACCTGGACTCAAAATTCTTTTTTCAGGTATATGCTTTGACGAAAGCCCTTTATTGACTTAAGAAATGTGTGCTGTGTGAGTTTTCTGGATGTTGTGTGCTTATCAATAGACATTTTGACCATGTGAATGAGGCTGCAGTTCAGGTTTATAAGTGGAACATCTTTCCTTAAATACGACAATTATGTTATATTTATATATCTTCCATTATTGTGTTCCAGACTTTTAATTTTGCTCGGACCCCGTTAATCACCGCTTGCGGTTATATTTATTATTCTTATTATTATTATTATTATTATTATTATTATTATTATTTATTATTATTATCCTATCATAGGCAAAATACTGTAGAGGCTCCCAGTGCATTAGGTTACAGTGTCAGCGGTCTGTATGGTCTCCTAGGCCGTCAGAGAGAGAGTGCACCGAAGGACTCCTGAAGGCCAAGCTTCGCAGTATCATGAGTTACCAGGACCTGGACAACGTCACGTCCAAACAGGTAAACGAAAAATAAAGCACACCAGTTTCAGGTAGCAGGTTCCCTGGACTGTCGGGAATTTAGGTTTCTGGACCGCTGATTCAATTTTGAGGAACAAGTTCTCTCAATCATGGATAGGTTGAACCTGAAAAATGTGTGTTCAAGATCGAGACAGACTTCATTAGCCATCATCTATCGCACCCTTAAAATGGGAATGCTCAGGGGACTCCCAAGCCGCTAATGCTATTTCAGTGATTTTACTGGTTGGATGGGGGTTATGATTTGTGCTACGGCACAATGGAAAGGCTGATTCCATGAGACGAGGTGAAGGCACCAAGTGTCACATTTGACTTGGTGATAAAAATAACAAAACCTGTAACAAAATTTGTAACATGAAACTACTTATATTTGAAGAGAGCTGGAGCTCCAGTTTGCTATACAGCCTTCTGCATACCCTGAACAGGAATCAATTCCCATCAGTAAACAATATTAGTGAAGTTTGTAAGTTACTGCTAGAGACCTCGCATCTCGGCTACGCAGGCTACTGTCAGACTCCTTGCTCCTGTGTAATGTGAAAGGAGCCAAAGTTGCTCCCAATTCCCAAATTACTTCAGTAAAGACGAGTCAAGTTGATTGTTAAGCCCGAAACATTTGAGACGAAGGAAGTGGCCAATGCAGCCCTGGCAGAGTTATCTCAGAGCTAGCCTGTAATGAACCAGGTTTGCTCACATCATGGTGCACATCATGAGTGGCCATGGTAACTGAAGTGGGAGTAGTCTATCTTGGTATCTGAAACTGGTTCCCGAAATCGTGACTTAATAAATCCGGTTAACTTGGAAATCCAACTTCAATCGGGGCCCTGCTGACTTCCTACAGAAGTTATTTTGTATCAAAACTAGGGATGGAGGATATGAAAACGAGTATTACAGTCAAGGTCAACTCAGACCTTCACATCATAACAATATACACTGCTCAAAAAAATAAAGGGAACACTAAAATAACACATCCTAGATCTGAATGAATGAAATATTTGTATTAAATACTTTGTTCTTTACATAGTTGAATGTGCTGACAACAAAATCACACAAAAAATATCAATGGAAATCAAATTCATTAACCCATGGAGGTCTGGATTTGGAGTCACACTCAAAATTAAAGTGGAAAAACACACTACAGGCTGATCCAACTTTGATGTAATGTCCTTAAAACAAGTCAAAATGAGGCTCAGTAGTGTGTGTGGCCTCCACGTGCCCGTATGACCTCCCTACAACGCCTGGGCATGCTCCTGATGAGGTGGTGGATGGTCTCCTGAGGGATCTCCTCCAAGACCTGGACTATAGCATCCGCCAACTCCTGGACAAGTCTGTGGTGCGACGTGGCGTTGGTGGATGGAGCGAGACATGATGTCCCAGATGTGCTCAATTGGATTCAGGTCTGGGGAACGGGCGGGCCAGTCCATAGCATCAATGCCTTCGTCTTGCAGGAACTGCAGACGCACTCCAACCACATGAGGTCTAGCATTGTCTTGCATTAGGAGGAACCCAGGGCCAACCGCACCAGCATATGGTCTCACAAGGGGTCTGAGGATCTCATCTCGGTACCTAATGGCAGTCAGGCTACCTCTGGCGAGCACATGGAGGGCTGTGCGGCCCCCCAAAGAAATGCCACCCCACACCATTACTGACCCACCGCCAAACCGGTCATGCTGGAGGATGTTGCAGGCAGCAGAACATTCTCCACGGCGTCTCCAGACTGTCATGTCTGTCACATGTGCTCAGTGTGAACCTGCTTTCATCTGTGAAGAGCACAGGGCGCCAGTAGCGAATTTGCCAATCTTGGTGTTCTCTGGCAAATGCCAAACGTCCTGCACGGTGTTGGGCTGTAAGCACAACCCCCACCTGTGGACGTCGGACCCTCATACCACCCTCATGGAGTCTGTTTCTGACCGTTTGAGCAGACAAATGCACATTTGTGGCCTGCTGGAGGTCATTTTGCAGGGCTCTGGCAGTGCTCCTCCTGTTCCTCCTTGCACAAAGGTGGAGGTAGCGGTCCTGCTGCTGGGTGGTTGCCCTCCTACAGCCTCTTCCACGTCTCCTGATGTACTGGCCTGTCTCCTGGTAGCGCCTCCATGCTCTGGACACTACGCTGACAGACACAGCAAACCTTCTTGCCACAGCTCGTATTGATGTGCCATCCTGGATGAGCTGCACTATCTGAGCCACTCGTGTGGGTTGTAGACTCCGTCTCCTGCTACCACTAGAGTGAAAGCACCGCCAGCATTCAAAAGTGACCAAAACATCAGCCAGAAAGCATAGGAACTGAGAAGTGGTCTGTGGTCACCACCTGCAGAACCACTCCTTTATTGGGGGTGTCTTGCTAATTGCCTATCATTTCCACCTGTTGTCTATTCCAGTTGCACAACAGCATGTGAAATTGATTGTCAATCAGTGTTGCTTCCTGAGTGGCGAGTTTGATTTCACAGAAGTGTGATTGACTTGGAGTTACATTGTGTTGTTTAAGTGTTCCTTTTATTTTTTTGACCAGTGTATATTGATGTACATCAATGAGTACAGAATTATTTGTGGATATGTGCTAGTTAGGCTAGTGGTAGGGTCTTTGTCTCCCACCGAAAAGGTTGTGAGTTTCGAAACCCTTATGTCCTATCAGCCAAAGTATCTGCCAAATCAGTAAATCAAACCAGTAGCAGAAATAATGATAATGATTCCACTAAGAAACAGTCAAGAGCTATCTGTGTTTTAGATCCGCACAGAGCTGGAGCAGCATATGAGCTGCAACCTGAACGAGTACAAGGAGTTTATCGACAACGAGATGCTTCTGATCCTGGGTCAGATGGATAAGGCCTCGCTGATCTTCGACCACCTCTACCTGGTAGATACTTGCTAGTAACTGCCAGGCTAGTGCAGCAGTTAACCTGCAGAACATTCCATTACTTATATTGAATAACAGATTTATCTTTCTATTCATAATATTTTCAGTAAATATAACAAACATTAACAATTTTACTTTTTTATTGTATGGGCTGTGGTAACATGTGATGGGCATTGGCCACGTGGGGGGGGGGTCTGATAATAATGGTGAGTGTGTATACTTAATCCAAGTCAAGGCACCCAGATCTCCCATACAGTTGAAACTATCCATTACCTTTTTATATGACTTCAAAGCCGCAAAGGGTTGCCTTCCAGATATAATAATATCTTTGACAGAGTCTGGATAACAGCTACTGTAGGGAAGGGTGGTACAGAATGAGGAGCAGTGTTGATGACGAGGTGTTTGTTGTCGCCCAGGGCTCAGAATGGAACGCGTCTAACTTGGAAGAGCTGCAGGAGACAGGGTGAGACCTGCTTTGACCCAAGATAAAAACTCAAACAAACATTTGAAGTGTAATTGACTAAATCGGTGACCCCCTCTCCCTAGAGTGGGCTACATCCTCAACGTGACCCGGGAGATAGACAACTTCTTCCCTGGGACATTCTGCTACCACAACATACGTGTGTATGATGAGGAGGCCACAGACCTGCTGGCCCACTGGAACCATACCTACCACTTTATCCTTAAGGCCAAGTGAGTGTGCGTGTGTGTGTCTGTACATATTTCCATCTGGTTTTACCTTAAAGTACTACTTTGGAAATATATGTTCAATCAAAGTATTATGTTATGTTTTTTTCTAACCCCGTAATCAAATCAAATCAAATGGTCATCTCGAATGCCATCTACCGCTAACAGGAAGAACAACTCCAAGTGTCTGGTGCATTGCAAGATGGGTGTGAGCCGCTCGGCCTCCACGGTGATCGCCTACGCCATGAAGGAGTACGGCTGGTCTCTGGAGAAGGCCTACGGCTTCATCAAGCAGAAGAGGAGCATCACCAGGCCCAACGCCGCCTTCATGAGGCAGCTGGCCGAGTACGAGGGTATCCTGGACGCCAGGTACGGCACTTGCACCGCATCCAACCTTGAGGACTCACCGCTCACAGGGTTCTGATCACATTAGTACAACCAGATTCAGATTGTTCATGAATATCAGTATAGCCTTGGCTAGGCAGAAATTTATCTACACATATGTGGCCTTATGTTGTGAACAAAGCCCAAGCCAGGGCCACTCGTGGGCTGTGTGCTTATATCTATGCATCTATACATCTGTCCATGTGTTATATATACATCTATGTAGCTATCTGTGTGTTATATCTATACATCTATATATCTATCTATTCAAGCAATATCACACGAGAGGGAGTGCTGTTGTACTGAATATCAGTACAACGGGTACGAGGCCGTAGGTATGAGGCCGTAGGCTGAGTGCTGAAGATAATCACAGCCGTGCTGACATTCAGTACAACAGCACAACCTCAAGTGTGATATTGCTTTTATACAACAGTTCTACAAGCACCATTTATAAGTTAACAGCAATAACAGATTATGATTTGTTTGTTTATTTATTGATTTATTTGGCTCCGCCAACACAAATAGATCCGCAACTGGACTGACACTGAACTGTTGCCAAGCAACACATAAACACACTAGCTTGCTACTTTGTATAGGTCTACAGTTACTGCAGACCAGCTAGCCTACTTTTCTTGCTCTAGGTTTGCGCTGAAGTATCAGTGCAGGCTTCTTTCCTTCCATTCGTCCTCTTCTGACCATTAGTAATTCAACTCAAATTTTATGTCTGGAAACATGTTCATCTTTGCAGTGCAAAGTTTGATGCAATCTAAGCTACATAAAGACTGTTAATAAAATTAACGGTTATTAGAACACCTGTAAAGCGAAGTGATCCATGTATAGTTAAAAGTCCCGGTGCTGTTATAATCTATATCAGCACTCATATCTCATATCAGCACTCGCATCTTGTCCAATCAAATTACTTGGTCGGAACTAACTATTGTATAAACATCTATATACCTGTCTATTAGTTATATCTAAACACCTATACATCTATCTGTGTGTTATATCTATACTAGGGATGTCCGTTTCGGTTAATTTTGCTTTCGATAGGCTGACGACCATTCCCATTGCAAAACAAATGTTCACTTAAACTGTGCGTGCAAACACGGGGGGTTAATGTAAGTCCATACAGTGCATTTGTGCAGATGGAAAATTGCCTTCTAGTTTACATATCAGATGTCTCGTCATGTAGATAAATACACTTGTATTGAACATAATGAGGTAAAATATTTGGAGGTAAAGTTTCCTGTGGCCCTTGCCCATGCGAAAGAGCAGTACCGGTAGTTTTTCCTCGATGAAAATGATACATTTCAGAAAATATCACAGCAGTGCTAGTAATAGCCAAACAAACATTTTCTCGGACTATATAAAACCTTTAAAATGCATTATAAGTTGCAGGACTGTTTTCCAATCAGTGATATAGGCCTATGTATATTGTTTAATAATCCTGAATCCATGATTGTTTTTTTATTGTGGACATATGCCCGAATGCTAAATCGTTGTGTTGACGTTTCTAGGAAAGCACAACATTTGTCGTTTAAGTCTCTACTCATAAGTTTGTGAATTGATACAAACCACTGACGACAGATGTTTTTATCCAAAGCGACTGTTGCACAATAAGCGAAAAGGGATATGTTGCGACCGTTTGTGTGATATATCTTTATATCTATACAGCTCTCTGTGTTATATCTATACATCTATACTTCTGTCTGTGTTTTAAATCTATACATTTGTGTGTGTGTTGCATCTATACATCTGTACTTCTGTCTTTGTGTTATATCTATACATCTATACCTCTTTCTGTGTGTTTCCAGTAAACATCGCCGCAATCGGCTCTGGCACCCGGACATCGACTGTGAGATGTCCACTGACGGTCACCAGGGGTTTTCCCAGTGCTACCAGTGGGCCCCAGTGGAGCCAGGTGGTGTGTCCCCCTCCCGCCTGACCCCGGGCTGGGTCGGGGGGCTGGAAGTGGACCCGGCTTACAACAACTACTACTTCCGCCGGCTGTCAGACTCTGCGCTGGAAAGCGAGCCGTCCACGCCGGTGCGCGGCCCGGGCCCGCTCCTTAACATGGACAAGGTGTTCATTCAGATCGAGGATGTGGAGCGGGACGCGCTGCTGGATGACGAGGGTCCCCTGCCCCACCTAGCGGCCGCAGGCGGCGGAGTCACGGCAGAGGGCACAGCTGGCCTGGGGGCCCTGGAGGGCCGCCTAGAGTTCAGTACCGTTAAAGAGGAGGACGAGGAGGAGGTGCGCAAGGAGGAGGCAGAAATGGAGGTGCTGATGTATCCCAATGGAGGAGGAGGGGAAGGCACAGGGATGGACTTGGTATCACTGAATGAGAGTTCAAACAATAACAATAATAACAACAGAAACAACAACAAGCGCCTCGCTGTAAGTTTTGAAACAAAAGCAGCATGTTGACCGTCATGCTGTGGGACCGCTACAGTGTTTCAGCATAATCTCTAACCACACCTGCTGCAGAGCAATGCAGCCATCATTTATTTTGCTTTAACCCCCCCCCCAGCCTTTAGTTTTTGGTCCGCGTGTGTGTGTGTGTGTGTGTGTGTGTGTGTGTGTTGTGTGGTGTGTGTGTGTGTGTGTGTGTGTGTGTGTGTGTGTGTGTGTGTGTGTGTGTGTGTGATTAGGAAACCACCCCTTCAAACACCCATGAACTCCACCCAGTGTCTCGGCCCGGGACCAGAGGAGACCCTCCTTCTCTGGACACTAAGCCTTGCCTTAAGAAGTCCGAAGGGCTGAAACTTTCCAATACGGAGCTCTTCCTGCAGCCTGCCTGTAACCCCCCCCCCCCCCCTCCTCTTCCTCCTCCTCCTCCTCACCTTCACAATCCCCGCCTCATGGAGGCCTAGATGATAGTAGCTAGGATGAGCCTCGTATGGAGGAGAGCCATTCTGTGACCCTAGTCCTCCCCAAACACCAGACCTACCAGTACCTGGTCCTCCCCAAGGGCCTGGTCCTACCCCAGCACCAGACCCACCATGGGGGCCTCAATAGAGAAACTTCCTAACTCTGAAATCCTATCCTTTATTGAGATAAGAAGGCATTAAGGGGTTTTGGTATTACAGAAGCAGATTTCCTAACTTAACTTGGGGAGAAACCCCTTTTTCATCTTAAGATAGGACTTTAGCCATTACAGAACTATCCTAAGTTAGGATTTCTTAAGTTAGGATCCCTAAGTTAGGTGGCCATACACCCTGTCCTAAATTCAAAATAACTGTCAATAACTGAAAAAAATGGCAGCAGCACTGCTAGTAGGTCTGTATGACAATGAAGACGAGGAACATGATGGCTGAAAGGCTACCGAGACTGCATAATGATTTGTTAAATTTTCCTGACCATATTTTAATTTTATTTTATCGCCTGCAAAGACATTTAATTTTGAATTTGGTGGAAGAATTACTTAACTACTTTATTACTCCTCTTCTTGTTCTCTTTACCAATACCCACCATGACTGTAATACTAGTGCTACCAGCTTGCCGTTATTAACAAAGATCCTTTATCAACAGTCTCTGTTAACGTTAAGAGTAACTCGTTCTATCAATCTCGCGCACATTCTGAATGCAGAAACAGACATAACCTGACGATTGCCGATCGAAAAATCTGATTGAAAGAACAGTTAGGATTACCTAAGATAAGATAGGAGGCCAAAGATATGATAGGAAATGGCCAACAGGTTAGGGACTGCTTCTGTAATAGGAAGTTAGAATTTTTCCTATCTTTCCAGACCCACCAGGGCCTGGTCCTCGCCCAGCACCTAGATCCCCAGGGCCTGGTCTACCCCCAGCACCAGACCCACCAGGGCCTGGTCCTTGCCCAGCACCAGACCCCCAGGGTCTGGTCCACCCCCAGCACCAGACCCTTCAGTGCCTGGTCCACCCCCAGACCCCCAGGGCCTGGTCCTCACCCAGCACCAGACCCACCAGGGCCTGGTCCCCAGCTGCGCCTAGCTTATGGAGAGGCTCTAAGAGCGCCTGCTGGTGTAACACACCTGCAGGGGCCCAAAGAGGAGCTCCCTCGCCTCCGAAGAGGAGGAAGACCGGTCTCACTTCCCTGGGGACCTCCTCTCGTCTTTCATGCCGTGCAGCTGCGGAGCTGCAGCTGCACGGCAGTGGGGTCTCCTTACCCGGCCGGCTGGTTCCGGCAGCGAGCGCTGGAGATCGAGGCACGTACACGTTTGGCGTGCCCTACCATGCCCTCGCACCTCAACTCGCTAGCCAAGCTGGATGGCCTCCAGCTGTCCAGCCATGACCTGTGCTCCGCTTGCTCCTCGGACGCCGCCTCCCCTTGCGCTGTTTGTGTCCAAGTCCCCGGAGCAGGCCCCCACGTGGGACTGTCTCGCTGTGGTCAACATCCCCTGCTCTGGGCCAAGGAAAGCAAGGGGGCGGACCTCGGAGGGAGAGTTGGCTGGAGGAGACTGGGAGGCGAGGAAAGGAAAGGAGGTTGGAACATGGGACTCCTCGGGGTGAACCATATGCACATGTGCCAGTTTGGTCTTTTCAAAAAAAGGAAGAAAGGCCAGCATTTGAGTCTGTAGCATGCATGCATGCATGTAGCGTGCGTGTTTAAGCCAACCATTCACCTCAACCTTGGTTTGTTCTGTGGACACAAAGAAAGTGCCTTTTTGACTCCCGACACCAGAGGCATAGATGACTTCAAGTCAATTATTACCCTGCCGTCAGTCACCCACTTCAAGTAAGAGGGACTAATATCAGTCTCTCTTATAGAAGTTGAACCAACTGTAGAAACTGATTGGAAATAATAATGATCTTTATTTATACAGCGCTTTTCTAAACAGAGAAATAGGTGTGTAAGTCCCTTCAGGGCTGCAGCAGAACAAGAGGCTGGCGACTAGAAGGGGTTCAATCCTTGGTTCCCTGAGCAAGGCACATGACCCTAACTGTTGCAGACCTTCTGACGCCTCATACCTTGCATGTTTGACACCTCGGGGGGTGTGTGTGTGGATGTATGGGTGGGTGGATGTGCAATGTGCGGCATTGATAGTAATTGCTTTGGAGCAGCCAAAGTTAATTTAAAGAATAGTGAAGAAGTCTTGATTCTCTATCTAGGATCAGATTGTAACTATACTACTTATTTAAAAATAACAAAATCAATGTATGCGTTATTAACTTGTCCCTTGACTAGTAAGTGTTGAATCTTTCAGTTTTTGATGTCTTTACATTCCTAAAAACAGCCCATTATGCCACTGGACATTATGCAGAGATATGCAGCATGGTCAAATCAACTTGTAATTGTAACTGCTGTCTACCAGTCAGTTTTCTGGGATTTCTTCAGTGGTAAATCATAACATTTATTTATTACTTATTATATTTCTTGACATTTGTAGATAAACAATGTAAATCGGCAATCTCCAACTGCTAACATCCATATATACACAAGAGGTGCCAATCTTTTACTCAGTTGTGCTTTTTTTTTACATGGAAGACCAAACTTTTGTACTATACATTTGCTGTCGTTTCAACGCATATTGCACTTTTTGTTTGTTTAAATAATGTACTGTATGTGTTTATTATGAAAATAAACAGTTCTATTTCATATTACCTGACCACTGTGTGAACTCCTTAAGTCGTCTTATTGTCACCTTACTTGTGGCTGAGGCAAATCAATTCATCCTTTAATTTTCATTTATCTTGAATTTTAAAAATAAATAAAAAGATGAAAAAGTTAAACATGACCAATACATTGCATTGCCTTGTAATTAACTATAACAACGATGAATCCACAACTGGATGTATAGTTTTATTTTGACTAGGAATATGGGGTAATTTATAAAAAGGTAGAAAAAATAATTTCAATTTATTTAAAAGGTATCTAATATTAAACTATCCAAAGCATGTTTATTAGAACAGAGATGCTTCACATCATATTCCTCCACCCCGTAAAGCACCTGAGAAGCTCAATAGAGAATTTCCCAGCATAGGTTACCACAGGTCTAATGCAACATCGGACACCCCTGGGTCCAATGAGCTATGCTTGTGTCGGTAACACGTTATAAATAGTGAAATAGTAAATAGTCAACAAAACAAATGGCGGCAGTGAAAACAATCTGTACTCCGTTGCCATGGGAGGCTATATAACCTTGCTCCACCAGTTACATTATGTTTGGCTGGCATCAAGAAGACACTGACATCAAACGCTCCTGCAGCTCCCAGCATGAGGGTGTGTGCTGAATGTGTGTTGTGGAAGCGGTGGTCCCAAGTGGGAGCAGTCTGGGGTGATCATGGGACAGAGGAGGTCTAGGAGATGAAATGAGCTTGATGAAAAAAAATTCTTTTGTGCATGAGTAGCATTCATGGGACCGCCAATGCTGTGTAAAATGTCAAAAACAGCAGCATAGAACGAGATGAAAGTACTTCTGGTTATTAATGAAACTTTTCTTTCAGCGGGTCGCCATGGGTCAGATGCCACAGTACAAAGCATTTACCATCAGTTACCGACATGGCCGTCAACTGGTTTAAGAAACTCCATAATTCACCACATGCCTTTCCCCGTGTCTCAGCACAGCAGTGTTTAAATCTTATACTATTTATATATATATATTTATATTTATATACTAGCAGGTTTTGGCCAGTGCCCTGCTCCTATTCTCAAGCCAATATGTCTACTTAGTGCTTGGCTTCTTGAACTTTAGTCTTTGTTTTACTTTCTGAGCATATATCCTGTTTTCAGTGTTGCTTAATAAGAACAACAGAACACTACCAGCAAATATTTCAATTCAGATTAAATGTTGTGGCTGTTGAATGTTTCTTCAATTGACAAGCCCAGAGAGTCTAAGCCTTATTAGATAACCTCTAAGGACATCTTTACTCAATTCATGATTTTGAACTTATCGTGTGTGCATAGATCAAGGCAGTCAAAAAAAACATTGTGTGAAGAGCAACCGCATAGAGAAATAAATAAACTGAGTGTGAAAACATTTGTTTTCGAGCTTCTTTTCGAAAAATGTCTGTAATTGTACACATGTTGTTGGGTGGAAGAAAATACTAATTCATTGTCCTTGCTAGACAAGGTAACACCAGGGCTGCTCAGTTATTTCCCCTTCAAGGTAAAGCCTACATCTTCATTGTAGCTTTTACATTAATTGTGTCAGTCGTCAAATGCGCTGTGACATCACATGGTTGAGCCATAAGGCTCCCATTGCTCCTGCATTTGGAGGGACGGACTGAGACTGAGAATCGCCAAATCACTAACAAAGCACACTCTGTCACCCTTCGGAGAGAGAGAGAGAGAGATATCAATTTGTCCGACTGGTGAGTACTGAACTCTGCAGATCTGATGACCACTTTAAGACAGTTGAAATCCAAAATTCTGTTGGCCTCCATACCTATTTGTCCTGTGTACCAGAAGGACCCGCAGCACCTCAGAAGGGGAGAAGTAAGTACGTTCCTCTACTGGATGGACACTGTGTTTTTTAATCCTTCTCATAAGGGCTGGGTGAGTTGTTATTGGTGAGTTCACTGTCTGTGGGGAACTCCTCGGAGTATGGATGTGTGAGGCAGCAGAGCACATGGTGATCAAGTGATGAGTGGTAGACCCTTGGGGGGCAGTTGGGGGTGGTGTAGGAGAATTGCCTGGTTGTTGAAGGTTTGGTCATCCGCTGGACTCCATGCAGGGCGTGGAGGTTACTGTGGCTCCTCACCCTACAGTGTCCACATTGGCAGGCAGGCCGGCAGTGCATTAGTGTAAGGTCGATCAGGGTGGTGGTGGTGGGTGATGGTGGTGGTGGAGGTGGTGGTAATCAACCATTGGTATATCAGGAGTACACATGATCAGATGAGGATCGTTCAAGGCGGAGATCAAATTAAACTCTTTGAATTCACGTGATTTTCCACACGTCACACAGCTGTGTTGTTGCGTTGCTGCTGAGCGTTAAGACTGTCAGATGATAAGGCCACAACAGACACACACACAGCCATTTGGTAAATGCACACTTCCGTATGTATTCCCGAAAATGAAAGACACACACTGTAAACACTCATGAATGTATACAATCCATACTTTGGTTCAGTCCTAATGAAGACTTATTTATTCAACTCCGAATTTGGTAGAAGTGGATGAATATGCACCTGAAATCTCTTGGTTGAGTTAAGATTGTGCTCTGGGGATCCGTTATGCTAGTTCTCAGTGAGATACATTTTGCAGACTTTACTAAGCAGACGATTAAGGACAAACTCAATTATGTCACAAGATTTGCTTTTCTACAGTTTGGTTTGTTTCTGATAATTGTATTCTCCATTGATAAAGATGTTTCATTGGTGAAAATAAAATAAATTATACTAATAAATATATTCACAGTATATGACTTAAAATAAGATAGCAGTAAGCAAACTTTTCTTTTTGAAATGTCATGCATTGGGACATTGTGTATTTTATAGAAACAATTTTTCTTAAGCAAAGATTGCACAAAACACAGCCTCAAGGGTCACAACACAAAGATTGCAGCTTAATCTTGTGACTCTCATTTGTTACCTAAGGTTGATTTACAAGACAGCACTGGAGGAGCATGAGCATTCCACTGAGTCAACACTACAATAAGTGGGCATTTTCTTTTGTTTAGCGTTGACCTGAGCATGACCTTGGAGACAGTTTAGTTTAAGGATATTTAGATATATTATATATATATCATATTATATATATATAATATATTAAATATATATATATATATATATATATATATATATATATATATATATATATATATATATATATATATATATATATATATATATATATATATATATATATATATATATATATATATATAACCATATATATGTGTGTGTATATACATATATATACATATATAAATATATATATATTAATCCTGGATATCAACATGGTTCATAATTGAAAAGGTTCTAGGCTAAAATACGGTATGTAAACCAAGGAACATTAGAATTATAGCATGTCTCTCCCAACAGGACAACATGGGACAAGTCCAAGACAAACTGGAAGGGGTTGAAGGATTAGAAGAAGCATTGCCTGGAGCTGAAGGCCTGCCTACAGAGCCTGGCGGTGCGGTGGGAGGAGGAGGAGGCACGAGGGAGAAGGAGATTTGCAGCACAAGACAATATTCAGGTAGAGCCAGCCTCCAGGGTTCGGACCAAAGCTCAGAGGAGGAGCCACCTGCACCTTCTATTGAGCAAAATGTACACTCCAGGAAACATTGGGTGAGTCCTTTCAGTGCATGCAAAGGGAGAGAGGGAGGAGACAACCAAGGAAGGGGAGGAGGAGAGGAGAGTGAAGTAAAGAAAGAGGAAGGCAGCACTTTTCCCTCTGTAACCCAGGAGTCGGACTGGAGCCAGAAGCCAAGGAGTAGAGCGAGGAGTGAGGAGCAGAGGCCCAAAAAGAACCGTCAGTTCAATCAGTTCAATCAAACCAAGAGCGGGGGAATGAACGAGGAGGAGCCTAACACTGAGTCACAGAGAAAGAAGATGGAAACATTGTTATTACATGACGTGAACTGTGATGGAGAAACTCTGGAAGATCACTGTGTAGATGGAAGCTCTGAGTCCAAGATCGGAAAAGGTGGGTTTTGCAAAGGAACTGAGAATGTGGGTCATAAAGCAGGGAAGAAGAGGTTGTTGCTGTTGGACATCCAAGGTCAGAATGAGACCCCAAGAGGAGATGAGCAGCATGAAGAACATGGTATCAAAGACAATGAGCAGGATTTCGCTCCCATTGATCATGAAGAGGGGGAGACATACCCAGCCAGAGTGTCGTATTCAGGGACCAGGCCGGCTCTGCCGCGCAGCGAGCCCAGCTCCATCCTCGAGAAACTGCTGAGTCGTAGCAGAATGGAAGCGGCTTCGGGACTCTCCAAGATCAAAGAGGTTGACTTAGTAGAAGAGAACAGCGTAGAGGCTCTCAACCAGATCAATGTTTCGGAAGCCATCAAATTTAACAATGCGGAACACAACGTCAAGATAAGAGATGTTGTAGTCCAAGGGGAGGTTGAGATGAGATCAAGCCTGGATGTCCAATGGGATAGGACCTCACCAGAGGACATTGAGCCAGGGGCTCCTGAGGGAAGCAGACCACAGGTAGTGGCTGGTGATCTAGTATTAAAATCTCCACCTTTCATTGAGTTGACCTCTAAGTATTCAGAGGAACAGCATGGTGGGCAAATGGTTGGCACCCATAAGACACATAATACTCTTGACATCGGAACAGCCCAGTGTCCCTCCGATAACCCCACTTCTGATGCCATTAACGCGCATATGTCAGATAAAGGTGGGGTTAGGATGAGGCTGAAGATTGAGAATCAACAGACACCACACAATGAAACTAAACATGCTGCAATGTCTGCCAGAGACGGTGATGATAGTGCTGTTGAGAGTGATCGATCTCAGGCTACTCCCAAATCTAGGCCTGTTTCTGAACTCATAAAGGAAACAAATCAACTGCATGAGAAATTACATCATGATTGGCCCAAGTCGGCTGAAACCAAGCCAGACGTGGCCTTGGAGCAAGCCTACTCTGTAAAGGTTGCCCAGATGAAGGCAGCGTTCGACATCGCTCAGAAATCCCCTGATAGAGGACTGGAGAGGAAGCCGTCTGTTCGGAAAGGTAAGAAAGACCATTATAAGACAAGTTGTAATAATATATGATAGTTGTGAGAATAAAACAGCAGGGGATGCTTTGTTCTATTAAAAGAAGAAAAATTAACTCAAGATGCCATTCAACAGAAGCTTTGCCCTTCCTTTACAATCTACTGCCATCTGGTGGTGTCCTACATACATTTATGTGCGTGTACATTTTTTATAGAGTGGAAATTACCCTTACATTTCAAATTTGTATAGTGGGAAACATCATTAGTCACATCTTCATCAATCGATTCAGGGCGTAAATAATGAAACCTCATCAATAAATGTGTTCATATATAACGTTGAACATTGAGTTCCCATGTCATTAGAAGACAGGGTGCTTAGTATGAACGCCACTCAAATCCATTGTCACCCCTTTATGTCATCGTAAATACACTGCATCCCCCTGTGCGCATTACATTGTACCTTGGCGATGTGTGGCGCAATGGGCCAGACTGGCAGCCCGGGAGCAGGAAGTTCCTTCCCTTATCTGAGTACGCTGATTGGTGGCCACGGATGCTGCTCACTCTGCTGGTCCTGCCTCGCCCTATCAGAGGCGGGCTCTGGGAGGGCGTTGAACCAAGCTGTGACAGTGCTGGGAGAAGAACACAAGCGAGTTGTCAACCGCGGTTTCAACAAGTGTTGGATCAATTGTTGGTTAAACGTTGGACTGTGTTTTATTAATTGGCTGTCCGGAGTATATTTTGTATATCTTAGAAGGTAAGGGTTGATCGCTCATTTGAATAAAATGCTTAGGTTTTGAATCAGGGCTGCTATGTTAGCCGGGTTGGCCGGAGGAGCCAGATGCTAAATCAATCGGGAAGGTCCAGAGAATCTCAATTGTTTTCCTAAGCATTGGCCTACGATAGTTAAACGGCAATAGGCAAAGATGTGTCTCTTTCCGAATTGGATTCAAACATTGAATTTAATATGTTTATTACGATTTTCTCGTTGTGAACGCTGTGATCTGGATGTTTATTTGGTTGGTAACGTTTTACCCTGTACCGCAAGGCTGTATTGTGTGGTGCGGGGTGGGGTTAGGTGCTCGGTGGATCACTGGCAATGGAGAGTCGAAGATAAAGGCAACGAGGGCCATGTCGTAAATGCATGGCCAAGTCACTAATTCAGGGCCATGTAATTTGGAAATAACATGTGAATGTGGCAATGTATGAATGCTACCGATCAAAGTGAGACAACATATGGTGACCTTACTGTTTTGTTGGCAGACGTTTACACGCAAACCCATGGATTTCAAACCGGCTGGCCGATTAAATCATAGTGAAATCAAATCTCACGTAAGACTAAGGATTTGCTTATGCATGTTTCTGTTATAAGACACCACGGTTTACATTGTCAACTGAGGTGCTAGGCCGGTCTATCGTCGTGACCAGGAGGTGCTGCTCAAACTGAGGAGTCCTGTCCTATAAAGTGTTGAATCATAACCCTTAAAACATGCTCCATATAAAGGCGATGAAGGATGAGCCAGGCAGAGATAACAGTTAACCATTAAATATGGTCTATTAACTGTTCCCATTTAGATTACCACCGACACGTCGGCCTACTTGTACAGTCTAACGATGTCCAGTGTCTTTTGTATTTAGTTATTTCCTGGTCATGGATGCCATTCCTTTTCACATTTCCTTCCCAACTTCACCATGTTTGATCTCCAAAGATTTCATAGAACATTAACCAGGCTATGATGGCACATTTGCCAAACGGATGTATTTCATATATTGGTAGCTAGCCTACACAATGAGTTAATCTTAGTTTTTGAAACGTATGTGTAACTATTATTTGGATAGTTTACTTTAATGATCAGAGGGTGAAAAGATGAAGTGACTAAAAGTGCTGTTGTGACCGATATATTGACCAGTATGATTTAACCTCCTGTGCTTATGTGTTTGTATAACAATTGGACAATTTGACTCTCAATTGTCAAGGCTAGTGGCAAAGATTCAGTGTTGATTTGAATTTGTATAACTAGGTCAGTCTGTACTTTTGTAAAGTCCGATTCTGTGTTCTTGTAGACCTGCTACCTGAGTTATATGGGATGCATAGCAGGTTCCACACTCAAGTCTCTCATATCAACTAGGCAATTTCCATGATTGTTGTCTATTCCCTGACTTATTGGTTGTATTAGGAAACTCTGATTGGAGTAGTTTGGTTTATCAGGCTGGGTTGAAACCGGAAGTGTCTCATGAAACTGAAGGAAATAGAGAGACATGAGGCAGGAAAGTATGTGGTGCTTAAGACATTCCAAAGAAATCCAGGGAAAAT
Organism: Melanogrammus aeglefinus; assembly: GCA_900291075.1. Taxonomy (NCBI): domain Eukaryota; kingdom Metazoa; phylum Chordata; class Actinopteri; order Gadiformes; family Gadidae; genus Melanogrammus; species Melanogrammus aeglefinus. Next base: position 79,679 of record OLKM01001387.1, on the reverse strand, counting down.
GGACCAGGAAATGGTCTAGCAAAGAAATTAGCTTTTGACTTTACAAAAGCCTCTGGCCTTGAAATGTTATAGAATAATGGTTATGGTTAAAATTGCGATTGGTTATGTTGAAATCAGGCCGCATACAATAACCTGTTTACCTACAGTTCTCATCTGAACCACCAGTCGAACTGTGACATGCGTTAATTGTTTGGTTAGTTTTTATACCGTTTTTTGACATAAGACATGGATTTTTGAGCCTTAATGAAAATCCAGATATAGAGATCTTACTTTTATAAATGTCACTTAAAATCGTATGCTTGTATTTTGTAGCATTGGATTCTTACATTTGTAGTTCAAATACTGGTAGAATTCCTTATCATGGCTGCAAAAAGAAAAAGAATATTTCTTCTGCTGTTCCTGGTTACATGCCTCCATTTAAATATCTTGCATTCCTGTGGACGTGTCTCTGCATGATGGCTGTTAATCGTCATGTCTGAATTAGCATACATATATAATATATTAATACCAACAGTGCTATAACTGGACCTTCATGGCTTTGGTTTGACTGGCTTTACACCTCATTGTTATTAATACCAAAAATTTGCAGAATAGTTGACTAAAGTCTAAACTTACTTTTTAATTGGCTCTGTTCCTCTGCAACTGTTGGCATGTTTAGTGAGTTTGTAAAGGAAATGCAGTGCTTTGCCATGTGGTGCAACACACTGGCTGAAATGTAGCAGACCGTACTGTGCCCAAATATTGCCCAATGTTTACTGGATTTTGTTAATGTGTTAAAGACCCACCAAAAAAATAGTCACGGCAATATCTAACTCGGAACAAAAGAGAAATAGTGTTTTGATATGAGTAATTACTTTTAATTAGACTAGATTGAGGGTTAGGGTTAACCCTAAAATACAGATGTTTGTAATCAAATAAATTAGTTAACTTCGTCTTCAATCTGAGTCAATCATTGATTAACTAATGTCATTCATTCACACCATCCCTAATGTTACCTATATTTCACAATCCCATGAATGGACAATGGGCTTGTTAAAGGTAATTGTTCTTATTTCTTACATACCGTACTTATTAGGGGTCCGAGCAGAGAAGCTGCAGCTGATCCCCTATTGTTTCTGTAACGTTTTTTTTTCCCCTCACATTCTGTAAAAGTCATACTGCGGCCTATACCGTAACTTGAAAACTCTTGAAATGTTTAGGTATGGTTAGGTTACCAATAACCCCCACTACCCATAAACCCAAATTTGTGGCACCTGCACTCAAAGGTGTGAATTAGGCTTATTTCTCCTCACAAGATTGACCTGGACTCAAAATTCTTTCATAATATTAATCTTGAATCAGATGCATCTATAAAACCCTGGGACTTATGCCCTTAAAATGTTTATTTTTCCCAAAATTTCATATTAAAGCCAAACACGAAAAGAATTCACAGGCTACACAAAAAATCACCAAAATAGCCACATGAAATCTTTAGCCTCACAAAAATCATCCAACAGAATTTGTTTTATTTTGTTCCATTTGAGAAATATTGGCCAATAAAGTTGGAGCAATTAGCCTATTCTTCTTAAATGGCCATTTTGTTATTGTATAAAAAAGCATGACTATTGTTAGGTGGATACCAATATTGTTCAAATGTGAATGAGGCTTCTTGCAGTTCAGGAATGTCAGTGGCTCAATGGGATAATGCCTTGTACAGGTGATCCTTAGGTTGCGTATTCGAATCCAGATTCGAGCATTATGAACAAGCAGAACATGACATTCTGTCATTACCACTCATTCAAGAAACACAACATTAAACAGAGCCTGAAATTCATCAGGCAATCAACATTCCGGCTCATTAGTTTCCAAGAATCTGACTGCCAAGACACAGTATGGCATTAAGGGGAACGTTCTTAGTTAACCATTTTTCCTTCATAATGAACTCTGTCATATTAATATTTCTTCCGTTAGTGTTCTTGACAACAAATGTTTAATTTCCCCAGAATCTCAAAGATTTTTCAGGTATTCGCTTTTAAGAAAGCCCTTATTTCATTTGAGAAATGTTTGCTTGGAGTTTTCTGGATTTTGTGTGCTGTTGTCTGTGCTCAATAGTCAGGTTTGTCAGTGGCTCAATGGGATAATACTTTGTACTGGTAGTTTGAGAGTTCGAATTCCGATTAGACAATTATGAACAAGCTGAACATGACATTTGGCCATTGCTCTGCAGCCCAGTCACCTGGAAGCCGAGGCACAGTATGGCATTAAGGGGAACATCAACATCTTTCCTTAACAATTATATGTCAAATGTATATATCTTCCATTAGTGTGTTCTTGACATTTCATTTTGCTCTGACCCCTTTAATCACCGCTTGCGGTCAAATTTATTATTATTATTACAACTTATTATCGACACGTTTACAACTGTGTTTGCCGTAAGTTACACAATATATGGAGGCATATGAATGATTGGCAATAGACAAAACTTTAGCTCCTTCATAAACTTGACTTCCTGATGTTACATCCAGCTTAAAGGTTTCTTTGACAAATCTATTGGGGAAAAGGAAACTTAATCCCTTCTTAAAAAATGCTCAACATTACTCTCATATGATAGGACGCTGTTCCTCCAATCTGCGAGCATTCCCCAAGCTTTTAAGCATGCACCAATAAAGGAGACAAGAAAAAAATATTATCTGCTCTTTATAGCCCTGATCAGGGCTCCAGACTAACTTTTTTCACAAGGAGCACTGTGGCCCCTAATTGAAAATGTTAGGGGCACAACCAGGAATTTTAGGGGCCATAAATCAACATGCCAATGTGATTTTCAAAATATTTTTCACTGCATTACTAATAAATATTTTGATAATAGATGCAGAAATTACAATGTGCAGTTTCAAAATCAGTGGCACATTTAATTGTGATTCTCATCTATACCAACTGTTTCCACATGTGTGCGCATGCGCTCGACGAGCACACTGTGCCTCCTCTTTGCCCGCTCGCCTCTCCATTGAGAATGCATTAGCAGGCCGCGACAAACGCCTCCCGTGTGAAAAGCCCTTTATGGCACATTAAGTCCTGACCGGGTTCGGGTACACGACGGGTGACCCGCACAATTTGGATGAAACGGGTGAAAAATAATGTATGCTACTGTGTCAGACACGGTTGCGCCTGAACAGCGCGGATGGACGCGGGTTTTGCGATTGCGAGCGAGACTTCACCGATGCTGGAAATGTTATTCACTAGCGGAGGAGTCAACTAAAACCGTCAACAGTGGATGATTTGCTTTTTTTTGCACAGCAACCTAAAGCACGAGGCCAAACACCACATAGTGTAATTCCCCGGCGTTCAGTCTAATGTTTCTAATTTTCCTTCGGGTGCGGGTCGGGTGTCGATATCAATTTATAGCGGGTCGGGTGCGGAATGTAATTCCCGCTACTGTCGGAACACGGGTCGGATGCAGTTTTAATTATTGCGGGTGCGGATTTGCAAAATAAGACCCGTGCAGGACTCTGGCCCTGGCACACTAGCGGAACTACTACTCGGAAGAACGAGTCAATAGTTGGCAGATTGAACAAACAGGGCAGGTTTAGTGACAAATTAGCCGCTAACAGTGGCCATTCCCTATCCTTCTCACACTCGATGGCTTGCTTGCTACAGAACCGGATTCGTTGACGCACACCTTCCCCGTTTAACATGAAAAAAGGCAAATTTACGGGTCGCACATGTGCGACCAGATGTAAAATTCAGTCGCACACAATCACATTTTGGTTGCAGTCTGGAGCCCTGTGATCCACTGATGCATTGGTCAACATCTGGTGAAATTGGCCAGTGGCTGAGTCCTGGGGCCTGAAGGCTGACCAGGGGAACAGGGCAAAGGCTTGTTTTCAGGCTTGTGCCTTGTTCCAATATCCATACGTACACTTAAAGGAAGTACACTAACCGCACTCACTAAGTGCGCTAATTTTCAGATGACAGTGCTGTTCCAAATCGAATACTCCGTGGTGCACTAACCGGAAATTACGATCACGACTGCCGCCGCGGCTCCTCCCCCGCAGTAAACATCCCACGTTGAACGGTGAACTATAGCAGCTATAAAAATTACAAAATGGCTCAATTAATGCAGGCTATGTGGAAAATGAGCCAACTTTGGCTCAGCCTGGCTCCGCCCTCTTCCGCTACGTAGCTAAAATGGCTGCCGTTGAGTACGAAAAGTGTACATCGCCATGCACTTCACGATTTGACCGTTTTGAGTACACCATCCGGGTCCTTTCAGTCCACTTATTTTCGCCGATCTGAATCGAAATGCCCTACGTACTCAAACTTCGGCTTGTAAGTACGGATAGTATGGATATTGGAACACGGCATTGGTCAGATTTGGACACAACTGGGCTGTCCTATCCAGTTCAGACGTAATAAATGTTACGTAAAAAACTGTAAATATATGTACAAACTTATAGCCAATATACAACAAATACATAAAATTCTCTACATAAAGCAATTCAATTCATGTACTATTTTATGTTTGAAATATACAATTTTATTACTTTGGTCATTTGAAGAAGAGATTGAAAAATGCTGCATCCCGATTTATGCCGTGTAAAGGCCAATTGCAAAGAAGTTTTATGGCATTTTAACATATGAGAAGGCATTAATTTAAAACGTCCCTAGAAAGATTAGATTCTCAAGATTTAGTCTATCATAAACATTGTCATTTACGAAACAAAAGATCATTCTAATAACCACTAATCACTATTCACACTAACCCAGTAGTAGAAGCCACAATCAATAATTTAATTTGCGCAACCATCTCACTGGTGTGGTCATTGGACTTTGGGATGCTATTTTCATAAAGAAAACTCAGAAATAGGCCTAATGATAAAGTTCTGCGGTTCCCTACCTAAATTAAGAAAACTCTTTTTAACAGATTCTTTTTTTTTTAATAGGATTTCTTAAGTAAAAATAAACCGAATCAGGATAAGCTGTCTCCTTTTCTTTTTAGCGTTTACAAGTCTGTAGTAGACTGTAGTAGACCTAAGTTTAGCACCTATGTAGTCTCCCTGTTTAACAATTAGGGCTGTGCGATGTGGACAAAATCTGCTATTGCGATATGGGTGAGCCTATAGCAGTAGCCTGTATAACGATATAGTATATTTTCTCTAATTTCGACATGACTACTTTTTAGGAATCCTATTGACTAAATATAAATGAAATGACATATTAAATAAACATAATTAAAAATAATCGATTTTTCGATGCATCACGATTCTCGCTAGAACAATTCTGTCTCGATGCAGATAAATTAATAATCTGAATTTAAAAAAAATCAATACAATTTTGCCTGCTGCAACATTCTGTTCGCCAGAGAAGGATAATTTTTGTCATTTTAAAAATATTTCATTTATCTTCAGTGCAGAGGTTGAGCTAGACTTTTTCGTTGTCTGTCATTTTGACTGACAGGGTCATAAAAATCCCGTCATAATCTATTTTTACCGGTCACTTTAATTTTTTAAATGATAATAATGACATATTCAATTGCATTTAATTTTAATTCATTTTTAAGAATGAATATAAATATGAATATTCAGTCCAAACAAGCTGAACAAATAATCCACACCGTGGATACGTACATCAAGCAGAAGAATATGTAACTTTTTCTCCGCAGTAACAAAAAACATCTGACTGTGTGGCCGCAGTAGCTCCATAGGAACAATAACTAGTGAAATATGAACAGTTCACCTGTGGCCTAAACGCACAGTCTCACACCTTCCTCCTGGTGCGCATGGACTTGAATCGCGTGCCTGCTTGCGCGTAATCAAATGTCGCAAGTGGGACTGCTGCAGAGGCTATTGTCATGAGGTTTTGGACTTTTTCCTCGGACAGACGACTTCTCATGGCTGTTTTGATGTTGTTCTGGAGACTGAATCCGCGCTCTGCTGCCACACTGGAAACTGGAATTACAAGCGCCACTTCAGCCAAAGTTTTGAAATCAGGGAACATTTCTCCAAGTGAAGTGATCAGAACGAGGGCTTCCCTGATCCTGCTGCAAGCACACGCTTCAGCTGTAGGAAATCCCGCAGCATGCGCTCCTTCTGCACCAGTGGATCAGCTGCACCGGCCTGTGACCCGTAGTGGTCACAGACGAGCTCCAAAGCCTCCTGTCCATAGCTATTTAACGTGCTGTCAGCACCACCCGGATAGCGAGATGCATTGAGTACGGTGTCCAGGTCAGAAATGATGCTCAGATGCTCCGATGGGAATCTTTTTTTTTTATTGATTTGGTCACCTCCGCAACGTACTCTGTGCGTAAAGATTCTTCTTCTCTTCTTTTCTACTTTTCTTCTTCTACAAGAGCCAATTAATGTAATATGCTCTTCGCGTGGTCAGGGGTGTGAATTGCAATCTGTCAAAATGACGGATGGCCTTCGGATTTTTCCGTCACCGTTTTAAAAAAACGGTCAATGACGGAAAATATTCGGTTAACGCGACCCCTGCTTCACTGTGTATTGGCCAATCTGATTTGTCTTGACACGATTGCAATTCAGCCAACGCATAGCATGCGCGCAAACTCACAGCCAGACACAAGAACTCCTTCTAATTCAAGAGCAGCTTTTCCTTTAATGACATGGAAAAGAAAGGGTTGCATCGATAATCACTTCAGAATCGAATCGTTGACCTCATAATCTGAATCGAATCGTGAGGTGCCAAGAGATTCCCACCCCTAAAGTAAACACTGTCTCAAATCTCCAATAGTGCAGTAAATAAACACAAGCATATGAAGGGTAGGGTAGGTTGGTAGACTAATCTATCCAGCACTGATCTAGGTGGACACGCCCACTAGTGATGTCATATGGGGCTGATTCTTTTAAACGGCTTGTTACGCGGCGTTCAGACCAAAAGCGTCGTTGACGCGAAAAAATCGCTTGAAACGCTTCTATCGCGCCGCTTGATCAAAATGTCAATTTGGATCATCGCTTCATTCACGCTTTTCGCTCGGAAAAAAAAGAAACGGCGCATGGGCAAACGAAACACAGTCAGTAACGGGGTAAAACAAGCCACGTATAGTCTCAGAACTATACGTTACCTCTGCTCCCACATACCTCTGCTCCCACTTTGGCCCATGCCTCCTCCTTGTACCGGTCCCGGTAAAATACAGCTGCCGTGTCATCAAGGACCGGGTGCTCACAAACCGCCACGATCAGTTTCTCCTCCATGTTTGTGTGCAATAGATGTGCCCGCCATCACGAATGTGACGTCGGGAGATACTCGCCGCTGATTGGATGTCACGGCGCGATGCCGCCTGAAAAGTTAAATTTTCCAACTTTATTTGCGCCGCTTCAGACGCTCCAGACGCTTCATTCGCGCCGCCTGATATAAAATCGCGTGTAATCGCGCCATTTACATTCATTGTCTATGTAGAATTGCTGCTCAATTCGCGTCAGACGCTTTTGGTCTGAACGCACCTTAAGTCTAATCACACTCACGCCTGGTGGTATAATATGTCCTTTAAGAAACGGATTCCTTCCAACTATTTACTAAAAATGCAATCAATAATTTATATACAAATAAATGGGAACATATCAATGAGGTTGGAGTAGCCTACCCACATAAATAATTGTAATACACCAACATTGTTAACTGCCATACACAGCTAAACAAGCAAATGAAAAATTTAATACTAACGCCACTAAAATGTTTATTAGGCTATTAATATTATAAAAATGATACCGTAATGCACCGGTTCTTTATCTTTGGATCTGTTGAATAAATGGTGAATCGCAATGATCGCAAGCAGAGGAACGTGAGTCATTGAGCAGCAGCTGAACCACTCTTAAAATCCCTCACTAAAACACTTTTACACTTTTAGTGAGCACTAGTTGGCCGCTGAGCACTGGTGGATTGCGGAAGTATGCACTGTTCCTGGGGGTTTGGGCCGAGCAGCGTCTTCTTGTGCCTCCATTTTCACTACAACACTTTAGTGATAAAAAGTCAGCACAGTGCCTTAAAACCATCAACGTCATTCATGTTAAGTAAAAGGAAAAACCTTGGACTGCCTGCGCCGTGGTCACCGCTGCTCTTCGCTCCCACTCATCAATGAAACCATCCATTCCCCATCGGGCACGCCGCGGAACGTCTCAGCAGCATCCTAGGAGCGCGCAGCGAATAATTCCGTAGCACTTCTATTTTTGACGCAAGCCGTTGCTGAACCGCGTCAAATTTCAACAGAGCAGATCGAGCTGGGCTGGAAGTGAAAGTAAAAGCCATAGAGCATCCGGTCAATTTTCAAAATAAAACACAATACTCAGCTCATGTAACCTATCACAACTTCACATCAAAATTACATCATGCCTGGTGGCACCAGGTCAGGCAGTCAATCAATCTCAGAGGGTCGGCAACATGGACGACGAGAGACTGATTGTCGAAGTGGAGCAACATAAAATAATTTATGAAATAAATCATCCTTTTTATAAGGAAAATGGCAGGAAAGACAAAGCCTGGCATTTATTTGCCATCCTTTTGGGAGTGGAAGGTGAGTACATTAGGTTTATGATTATCGCGTGATCTCGCGGGAATACGGCTGGCTTGCAAGGCAGCGTCACGCTGTCGTTACGCTGCCGCAGGGCAGATTTCGCAGCCGTTACGCGTACGTCCCGGTGGAAATCAGGCGTTGCGAGATGTTAGTTCTGTTTCATGCTCTTCCATGTTTGTTTCTGTATTTGTTGCGCATGTGTAGACGTAAAGCAGGGTGAGAATGACGTAAACAACTGCCGTAAAGAAAACTGACAATAGGAAAGATGGAGGGAAATATCTATTGATAGGCATTTTTCTCTCGTCCCCTGATTGTATATCGTCATATCGCACAGCCCTACTTGTGTATGCAAAGCTCATATCCCTTTTTTCAGATGTCTTACAAAAACGTACATGAAACTCGAGGATCTGTGGCACATGGTGTCTTAGAGGTGTGGGAGCTGGAAGGCATTGAGGTGAAAAAAACACCACCTTATCTCATTGTTGCAAAAAAGCAGTGGAATGCAGCTGGAATCTGATTACAATGGCGGTCCACGGCCTTGGCTACAGGAAGGGGATTTAGGTGGTGTTTCATGCGTTCTTGCTGACAAAAGGCAGCTGATGTGTAGGCAGAGCATTGGGGTTTTTTTGTCCAGGACCAGGAGGATGACTACACTATGGGAACGTCTGTTTAGATCATTTCTCTGGGCAGTGCCTGTTATTGCGAAGAAAAGGAAAGGCACATGACTGCTTTTATTAGTTGGTTTTACAAAATAATCTCTTGAAGGTTAACTGAAAAACGTGTGTTTAATTGCCTTCTACTGTGCAACATTCCATGTGTTGGGTCATAAGCCTCTTTCTGCTCCTGCAACCTCTGGCTACACTGCTAGGTGATGAAGAAGAATTACGTTATTTGGAGCAGTGGTCATTGTATTGGCCCTGTTTCCAGTTATGTAACCTAATGCACCAGCTTATTCACATGTGGCCAAGGAAGCACACAGCTCAGAGAGAAGATGAACATTATTATCAATACTGCATACCATGTTAATGGATGCTACAATGACAATACAATAATATATATGCTTGTAGGTGCATAGTACTATCCTGTATCTAAATCTTGATGTCATTGACATCTTTGATAAAAAATAAATTTCTGGGATATTCTAGGCCAGTTGTTGTCCAAGGCAAGGATGCCTTGGATTATGTTGCCCTTTGCCAAAATTCCCTGTTAAGATTCTCCAGTAAGAAATATTAACCCAGTGGTCCATTATACCTGTCCATATGTGAATGCAGGTGTTTTTTATTTTTTTGTGACATTGTCTTCAGCTACCTCCCTGGGTGTGCCGGTAGTATCACAGCATTGCAGCCTCTCATTGACAAACCAGTTGGAGTACATGTAGCCATTGAATAGACGGGGCGGCCCATTCTGAACTGGAATACAAGACATCAACATGTAGGGACTGGAGCCAAGTGATTGGCTGTTGCCTTTCTTGCATTAATGGGATGGAATCCTATACTGTATGGGTAAAGAATACAGTGCGTTTTAAGTGTAGGTACAGATATTATTATATACCTACTCATACAAGTTTGAGTTCTCACCGTAGCCTGTTAATTTAGGAACTCGTAGGAAATATGGTTTGGTGTATTAGCTTAATCTGTTCTTCTAAACCACCGCAATCACGTGGTCTGTTTTAAGTGTGTTTTTGAGTTTCCTCAATACTATATTGTTTCCAATGCTACTGGATTTTTTTCTGTTGCTCAAAACAGGGAAAACAAGCAATCTTTCCTGCCTTTATTTAATGTTTTTGTATCTTTAATTGTACACAATTAGTTTTCCCAGTCTCCTCTCTCAACGCAGACTTGCATAACATTTCGGACAACGGCCTATTTCATCAGTACTGAAAATGATGTTCTGACAGTCTTCTCTTAAGCAGGAATGGAACAAAAGCTTGTCGTATCTGTATATTGCTTGCTCCTACTGACATCATATGGGACATATCATTGACACAGGGCAGGAGTCGTATAATAGCCTAAAGCGTCCTCAGTGGTAAACATCACATGCTAATATCTGATTTCACACTGCAGTATGTGATTAGACTAGCGGACTATTGAGAGGAATGCATTTGCCAGCCAAAGGCTATCATGTCCCCTTTAGAAATGCCCAATGTCTCCACGGAGACGGAAACAGCCTCAAAGAAGGTTGCTGGGATGTTCTGTCCCACTGCTCCCATTTCCTGCTAGTCATTTCCTCAGGGCTGGTGGTTGCCCCGGCCTATCAGTGGAGGAAAGATGCATGGTTTGATCCTGAGTGAGCCTGCATCCTTCTGCCACATCAGCTCCACTGACGCTCAAATTATAGAACAGGTATATACTGTAACTGTACAGGGATAACCAATCCTTACCACACCGGACCGGAGCAGATATGCGGTCTGCTTGGGAGCTGCACCTGGGGCAGGCCACTGAGCCACGTGATCTGTAGGTTGACATCAGAATCTGTTCAATAGATCAAAGTGCTTCTCCTTTCTGACAACCTCTTGTTTGTTGGGATCCTGTTGGTTGTATCTGGATGATTTTTTTTCTTGGATTGTTTTGCGGCAATGTGTTTGCCAAATGCTCCTTTGGATTAGTCATGGCGACTAGCAACCAACACACTTGGGAACAAGCAGGGACTCGTCATTCAGCCTTGCACAAGCACCTTTATTATTTGCTGGAATATCGTTCATTTTTGGTGGTTTAAGCTAGCCAGAGTATGCTGTGTACTGTGTGGAAATATTGCTTCCATGTCCATTGTCCAACCTGTCAACTGGAAACCTTATCTTCTTTACAGGGTTGACAAACCTGTATCTAAATCTTCACGTGACTTAGTGTGTATGCCTCAGCGTTTTACAATCACCACACCCTTGTCATTGCCTCCATTTGCAGCCCAACCCTCCTCTTAAAACCTTTGTTTTTTTATTAATTTTAATTTCCAGTACGAGCCTAGCTTGGCCAATGTTAGAATTACAGAAAGAAGTGAATGGTGCAATGATAAATCAAACCTGATGGAATTCTCCTTCAAAGATTGATTCATTTTTATCCTAGCAGTTGAACAACCATTTAAAAAATTACTATGATATTGCTCTATATCAATGGGCCTGTTTCCTATGAAATTGTAGTCCATCTGTACATGAGATGAATTGCACAGCACATGCAATGGGAAATTAGTCTGGCAGAGGGCCATGCTTCTACGGAATTCCAGTGGGATGTTTTCACAAGTCCATTGTATATTGAAGACACTTAAGGTTTTCACAGTGTAACCGAAACTTTGTTTCGTGTATAAAAACAGTATTGAGTATTGTCTTGGGCAAAATGTCTCCGTGTAACTTTGCATGCCATTATCTCGCTAATGAGTTGCTGGTTACAGTAGATCGCAAACAAGATCTCTTGCACTGAATCTCCTTAACAGAAACAATATCATCTTTGGAAAATCATCTTAAATGAATATGCTATCTCTCAGTAGTAGCAGGAACCGTATCTATGCTTTATTTATAATGTTACAAATTGAGTGTCTGTAGATCTACATGATCTTGAACAAAACACGGCACTTTTGGCTACACTAAACAGCCTGTGAGATGTTTCTATGTGAACCAAATATTAATGTAATGAAGCAGTATTGAAAAACACACATTTTTACCCAAATCTTTGCCATTGTGCTGTGTTTATGATCTAATACAAATTGAATGTGCAATGAATAGTATTTCTTTTCCATCTATTCCATCCATCACATTTCAGTTATTGAATCCAGAAAGTAATTGACCATGCTATAATAGTAAGGGGGCTTAAGAAATTGATATTTGAAAATATTTATTTGAACATATGTTGTTGTGCTATTGTAATTATTGGGGAGGGAAATGCTTTGTATGCGTCATAAGACCAGCCTTTGCATCAGTGATGGTGATTGGTTCCTGGTAGTGGCTGGCAATTACAGAAGCGTATGATAGATATTGAGCCTTCCCTGTTGCACATCAAGCAGAGCATGGTGTGACTGGCGCTCAGCCCTCAAGAATATTCTTTTGAGTAATCTTCCATATGCCACATGCATACATGTACTAAACAGATGGCTGCAGGTGATTAAGTGGATTTTTCTTAATAACTATGGTTCTATGTGTTTTGAATGATGATGCTTCACTGCATTATATTTTATATATTTAGTGTTTTTATTTGAATGATTTATGAAGTTTTCAGAGTTATGTTCTAAAAGCAGCCATTAGGAAATGCTTTTCAAACAGCTGCAGCTAATGTGATTGATCATTGCTGCTGTTGTGAAGCCTTGGACATTCACACCATAGAAGGCATATTGGAGTACGTTAACGGAACCCAATCGATTTTTTTTGTCATTTTTGTTTTTACATTCCTTCCCTGTTGCTAAGCAACCTTTCCATGTTGGTATACTAGGCCTGCAGACCTGTGTAACTGGGCAGAAAAGTCTAGTCCAAGTGTCTGTTACAGTCATGAGTCATGGCTCACACCCCGCTGACCACAAAATGTGTTAGCTCGACTAGCCTAAAATGCAGCGGGCCGAACCATGTGGAAAGGCTGGTTCAGACATTGGGTCAAATCTGTTCTCGTAAGAATAGGGCATTTCAAAGGGAGTTGGACATCTGTTTTCCTCAACGTAAACACTTCTTTCATGCTTTTGTAGATCATTCTAAGCAAACCAAATAGCTTTTAAAAAATGTAAAATGTCTCATGATTGATTTAATATCGGATCCTTTTTTCGTCGTATAGCAGGATTATGCATTCTGGTGATCTGAATTTGTTGCAAGGAGGGGGATCTAAAGGGTAGGTGAACCCCCTGTTTCAGCACCAAGTGGAACGCTGATATTTAAAGAAGATACATTTGTGCCAAGAGTTCTAGGAAGGAGGGTAGGTTGTGTTATCCCTATGGCTATGACCCATGGCAACTTTGTGAAACTTTTTCTTACACAATCTTCTTTTATGAGTCTTATAATGGGAAATTAGCGATTGCGATATAATAAACAAATGGTGTCATGATGAGTCTACTTGCTTGGTTATCAAGGAAAATGCACACAGATTACTGATAATTAAAAAAAAAAAAAAATTCTCAACTCAAACATATAAACTTAAACTAGTATAAAAAATACAAAAACTAAAAAATGTGTACAGTACTGTTGTCAAAATAACTACTGTTAATATTTTCCAAAAATAAATAAATAATAAAAATATATCTTTTTCAAAATAAAGGCATTTCTGCTGTGCAAACTTGTTAGGTTTTCTCAATAGTAAAACTAAATAAAATAAATGGAATAAAAAGAATACATAAAATATAATTATATATTTTTATTAAATCGCAGCCTTTTGTGGTTACACTGCAAAGGCTGATATCGTGATTTCAACTAATCGTGCAGCACTACTCATAACATACGGTGGTGTTATGATTCAAGTTTCCAAGAAGCTTTACCCTCTCTTGGATGCAAGCATACAAATTAACTGAATCTATTGTTTAAAGGATTTCTTAGAAGTGCTTTTGTGTATTACCTTTGCTGAACCTCTAAAACAATCAACAGTGGCGAGGAGGGGGCCGATACCCTAGTCACAAAATGACACATTTTCTGTGTCCAACAAAAAAAGTTTATTGAACAATAAGAAGCCGGTGTGTTCCCAAACTAGTCGGCGATCGGTAAAAATATTATTTCCATTTCATGTTGTCTTTTCAAACAAGCTGACGCACTTCCTAGACTTCTGTTTGAAAGAAGTCTGCAGCTTTTCAGCATAAGTCTGATGTGTCAATGCCATGCTGTCGCTATCCCGTTCTGTATCACTTGTAGCAACTTGAACTTGCAAAGATGTTCTTTAATATATTTTCTCATGATCAGTAATGGCGCGGCGCCAACGAGCGGTACGGTTAGGTGCGATTAGATGCGGTAAGATTCACGTTTCCAACACCAAAAGAGGATGGGGTCCGAAAATAAGCGCACTGAGCCGAGATTAGCCGTTCCTATTTTCCGGTACTCAGCCGTGGGGGTACCAAGCGGTCTGTAAGGGTGCCAAAAAGATGGAGCTACACACGCTGTCCATGATTGGTCAACAGAATCCTCACTTCCGTGTGACAGTGGATTGAAAACAATAAACACAGTACCCGCAAGGTATTTCTGGACAACGTCGAAAGCTTTCTTTCATGAAGAAAATGTCTTGCCAAAGTTTGTCGTCCTTCTTGGACACCCTACATTTTTGCTCTTTGTTTAATGAGTCGCGTTCTTCTTTTCTCATTGAATTTATTAGCAGGGTGCACTTTGTCGGGCTCCTATGATGTCACGATACTTATGTAGCTGCTGCGGCTATCGCCATCCGGCTTAAACCCCGCCATATCATAAGCGTACTGTCGGTAGTGGATACGCAAGCCACACCTAACCGTTACGCACCTAACCGCACCTAATTGTACCGCACCGCGCGGTGGAAACACGCAATAACTTGTCTCAAACCACTGAATTCTGTGATCTGAAATGACAGTGTTGTCATTGTGATACCTGAAAAAACAAGGACATTTTGAATCATGTGGCCAAAAAGGTCCAGAAACCATGTCATTTCGTGTTGAAAAAGTGAATATGGCTGTTTAACAGTTCTTCTATAAAGGCATTCACTCTCACTAGCTTTAATTCAGAAGAACAGGCCATGACCAAACCTCCACATATAGGTAGAGCTTCCTGCTATGATTTTAAGTTTCCCTGTAAACTTTCTATTTCCAACAACCTCCTCTCACGCTTGGCAACACATTTGACCAACATGCCTGCATCGAACTTAATCTCCTGGTCTCCAATTGGTTCTGGAAGTTGCTGTGGAAGTGAAGTGGCGCTTAATGGAGTGTCATACCAGTTTAACAAGGATAATTGACAACATAAATATCTCGCGTTAAGGCCATCTTTGCTGGCCTGCTCAATGCTATTGCATTATACGTTATGTCATAGTATGCAATTTTGTGTTTTAGTTTGTCTGCCAGTGCAGATAAATTTGTTAGAAATAGTTGTTTTTTACTTTTCATGTTGTTGTGGTTTTTTTAACTATTTGTTTGGGTCTGCTGTTGGTAATTGGGAAGAATTGCTTATATGGAAATAAGAAATATTAATCTTTGAATATTTAATTTAATGCCTAATCCTCCACCTTCTTTTTCACTCATTTCTGGGTTAATAGCACATTTGGGTACTGCAGACAGTGAGTGATCTGTGAAAAAGCTCCCAGATGCCCTGAATCTGTTCCACTGGCTTCACTGTAGATGCTTGGTATATTCATGGGCATTATGCAAGCCTGAGCCTTTCGTCAAAAAGAGACTGAATTTATATTATATACTATGTTTTGTGGAATATACATGCAAGGGTAGTATGTCGTAGACAAGGCATTAGCACCTTACAAATTGAAATGGTCAAATTAATCACACATGTGTATTTGCTACACACCAAACATAATGAGGATTTTTGCTTGACTTATACTTGAAAGCTTTGAGAAGGACACAAAACAATGTTTCGCAATGGCTAGAGGGTTATTTTGCTAACCTAATATTCTCTCTTCCCAACATAGATATGTTCAGACGAGTTGTACGACAGAGCAAATTCCGTCACGTCTTTGGTCAACCGGTGAAGAATGACCAATGCTACGATGATATCCGGGTGTCGCGGGTCACCTGGGACAGTGCCTTCTGTGCAGTCAACCCCAAATTTGTTGCCATAATTATTGAGGCCAGTGGTGGCGGAGCGTTCCTGGTTCTTCCTCTATCCAAGGTAAGTCTGGGGGATTGCCATGATGATGTGAGGGTGCTGTGAATGCTGTGGAAAATTGTTGAGATACCAGTTTGAAAAGGGGTTGGAATCCATCCCTGACATGGTTAAGCCTCACTCTTAGACTAAGCCCAGAAAATTGTGATGGTCTCATTTTCGAAAATCTTAACATTGCTTAACCTGGAATGCGGCCATGTAGGGTCACTGCATGTTCTAGCATGCTCTCAAACATCTGCCACGTACTAATTGCACTATTCATCGCTTTTGAAACCCTGTTTGTGTTGAGAATTACTCATTGGCCATGTACCATAACAAAGAATTGCAGTTCTTTGCCTTGTTTCTTGTATTCATAACACATTTTAAATTGTAGTGTACGGGGGTTTCTAGTTTCACAGCTAAAGTACATGGTATTGTTTTTCCAAAGGATCATACATGGATACATGGATCATACATTGATTTTCAAAGTGATGCAACATTCCCTGATGGTCATTAAAGACAAAAGTAAGCTAAACTAGTCTTGATGTGGGCCAGTGCCCATGTGTTGGAACACCCTACGTTGTGCCTCCAGCTACATACAAGAGCAAATGCCTTTTCTATGACTCTTGTTTTGTTTTTGTTTTCATATAGCTCAGAATCGTATCAGTCCCTACAAGCTCTTTAGGAGCATGTCCTCAATAGTAAGTTGAAGATGAATGAATCAGTAGTCAGTGGCAATATCAGATTATCCAGGTTGGAGTAACAGAGATTATTTATTATCCATTATGCTATCCTTTTGAGGGCATTGTTTTTTTTTCTTGATACCTTGATCCTTGGGATTAAGGTGTGCCTACAGATGGCGTGAGATGATTGTATTACCTACAGAGGGACATGGATGCTGAACATAATCATTCTATGTAATCTAAATGAGAAACTGAGTTTCTGAATGCAGATTAATTCTACTTTGCCAGGGAGCGGGTGTATGGACGTCTGAAAAAACTGACTGTCACCAGTTTATTGAGAATAAGAAATGTGATAAATGATTTAAAAAATACATTACTCTCAATGTGAAACAGTTATTGCTTAACAAAACGATTAAGCGCCCAATGTTTCACTGATTGAAAGCCATGCTCCAGGTCACATTCTAGGGAGGACTAGGGGGTATGGGGACGGGGGGGGTTGTTTGTGCGAGAGACTAAAGACTGTGTACTACATTGAATTATCTGAACAGTAAATATTAAATAATCGTACTACTATAATAGCAGGCCTGTTACTCAAGTTAGTCATGGGAGCATGTGCCAAGCAGCATGCAGCGAACGCGCACACAGCACGTGCGAACGCATACATACATCGCAAGCACGCACATACACACCGTATACACACACCGCACGAACATACACGGAAACACATGCATGCATGACCGCACGCACGCACAGACGCATGTCAAGGACAAAGGCAGCGACGCATACACGGAAGCGCACAAACAGGAGCGCACACACATGCCCGCGCACACACACCGCACGTCAAGATAAAGGCAGCGACACACTCGCCGAGACGTTATGTTTTTATCATCGACACACGCGCAGGTAAGAACACACGCACACACCACAGCGAAACAATCACCTTTAAACATAACGGCTCCGCCATAAACACACACGCAGGTATACCTGAATTTCCCTCGGGATAAATAAAGTATCTATGTATCTAGGTAAGAACACACGCACGCACACACATCGCAGCGACGTTATGTTTTCAAGCACAACGGTTCCGCCATCGACGCACGCGCAGCTAAGAACGCACGCGCACACACCGCAGCGACACACTCGCCCAGGTAAGACGTTCTGTCTATAGACAGTAGAAATTGCGATAAAAGACGGTAAGAGACAATTTCTCACCTCGATAAGCAACGGCAGGTCGTTCATTTTGTAATCTAAAAAACGTTAAATTAAAATATCGCGCCGACTGGCATATCAACGCACAAGTGACGTGGTCTTAAAAAGACAATGTCCCTATAACACAACGAAAACATGTCAATAACACAGTTTTGTGAATTATGTCTATAAAGTCCACCACAAGACTACACTTTGTTGCTCAAATGTAATACTATTCTCCTTCTTGAACCTCCCGAAATGTCTTCACACTTTGTTGTTCAAACTTAACATTACTCTCCTCCTTGAGCCTCCCAAAATGTCTTGCGATCCCCCTTCCCCTCTGCCGACTGTTTTAGTTGTTTTATTTTTCTTATGTTTTCTGTGTATGCTATGTGTGATTATAGGCTACTGCTGCCTGTCTTGGCCAGGACACTGGAAGAGATGTTTAATCTCAATGATGATTATTATTTTCAACTAACCAATCAACCTGGTCTCACAGGAATCCGTGAAATGGCCACGGACGCTTAACTAAAAATCCGTGGGATCATCACGGAAACACGCAGATTTCCGTGATATGGGCACAGAATTTGCTCCAATGCAAATAAATGACGCTGATATTCCGTGGCACACACACGGATTCCCGTTTCAATGAGCGAGTCGACCTGGTCTCACAGGGATCCCTGAAATGACAATAAATATATATATCAACTATATCATGCGATTTCATGCTCATGCGCGGCGTTAATCTATTGAATCCGTGTCCCAGAGCACGGTTGCACCTTTTTTCGATTTTTTTGAGAGAGAGAGAGAGAGAGAGAGAGAGGTTATTAAAGAGAGAGAGAGAGAGAGAGAGAGAGAGAGAGAGAGAGAGAGAGAGAGAGAGAGAGAGAGAGAGAGAGAGAGAGAGAGAGAGAGAGAGAGAGAGAGAGAGAGAGAGAGAGAGAGAGAGAGAGAGAAGAGAGAGAGAGAGAGAGAGAGAGAGAGAGAGAGAGAGAGAGAGAGAGAGAGAGAGAGAGAGAGAGAGAGAGAGAGAGAGAGAGAGAGAGAGAGAACGCGCACGCAACCCAACCCGGTATCACACCAAAGCGTGAAATAGATACGTCGGCCCACCTCGCAAGACGTGTTCAGTGTCACGCTTTGCCTGACCAAAGCGTGAGGAGTAGACGCTTTCTTCCGCTCATCTAAATAAATGGAGGAATAGCACCAACAGGGGGTGAGACGTTCTCCCAGCATTTGGTGAAATTGTTACGTAGCCTATATTCAGTGACGTTTCTACATGTAAAAAACAGGTGGGGCTAGGCTAATATTTTTTATTCTTGACGAACCAGTGTTCGTGACGTCACCCGTTTCTTTTCACAGTTGTGGCGATCTTTGTAGACGTTGACTCTGCTCCCGGGTATCCTGCACAACACAGGACTGTATGTAAAAATCTAGTTCAACATCTGACCTGTGAAGGGCAGTCATACGCTAAACGGTGTCTAAACTGCCGAAAACAAAAATGGCCGACCCCTTCACTTTTATTAGTGTTTCTACTGGCTTTTCAGGCATACAGACATCCATCCAAACCAATAATGGGGCATTTTACTTTTGTTTGAAATTAATTTTTGGAAAAAGTCACAGCCCTAATATATTACAAATAAAATGGTAATTTTCATAAAAAAACAAAAAGTATTTCAAAATAGGGATTGAGCTTCCTTCATTGGTCATTCCTTCATCGTCATACTTCAGTTACGTCAGTGTCCCACCATGCTGTTTGTAGCCCTGGCTTGTGTTTCCCATTCTCTATTCAGCCCTCACCTCCACCCACAAGCAGCTGCCGGGACAGCAGGCAGGTACTGGGGCCATCACAACCATTAAAAATAAAAATATACGTTAACACTATTCAGTATGCTGGGCTTTTTGTTTTTTAACTAAGTGACTATTCTCCATGTATCAGATATATATATTCAATTAATAAAGTACATTAGTGCAGCTTTTAATCTTTTATTGCTGACATCAAAACATTGCAATAATGAAAGTAAAGTTTTTAAAAGTTTTAAACTTTAAGCTTCCGTAAACCTCAGAATAATAAAATGATACTACTGAAAACAGCTGTAAGAGCTACTATAAGAACCCAATATCATTATCATCAAAACCCTACTCCTCACCTACAAAGCTCTCCACAACCTAGCCCTCAGTTAACTCTGCGACAACCTCCAAGAATACACTCCCTCCCGCTCCCTCCGTTCAACCTCTGCTGGGCTACTGCTGCATCCCCACATCACGACTCATTACAATGGGTGCCCGCCTGGTCATTCAGCTGTTCAGCACCCAGGCTCTGGAACTCCCTCCCCCCTCACATAAAACAGTGAGACACATTACAACCTTCAAGTCACAACTCGAAACTCACCTGTTCAAACTCGCACACAACGTCTAACTGATCACTGTCTTGATTGTTTGTTTGTTTTGTTTTTGTTGCTTTTCCACAATGTCGTGTTTTTAACGATTTATGATGATTTTATGCTCTGTAAGGTGACCTTGGGTGCCATGAAAGGCGCCTCTAAAATAAATGTACTATTATTATTATTTTTATTTTACCATGGAGTACACCTCCCATAGGCCAAAGCAGTGTCCTGGAGGAGAAATCAAAGAAAATAGCTGTGAAAGAAAAGATTCAGAATGGCCTGTCTTGGTTTAAAGCCCACTCGCCACCACGACAAGGCGCAGGCCAGCAGTGGGAACATATAAGACTGGAAAAACATAAATAGACTGAAGAGCACAAGACATAAGGGTCTCATCTGTGCTCCAATAGATGATCTACTACATTCATGTTGTCTTTTCGTTTGTGTGCCTCGGGCATGTCTGTTAGCAATGTTCTTCTTCTCCTTCTCTTCTTCGCTACCGGATTTCTTTTGCGTGAGGCACGTGAGGTGAGGTGGGAGGTCACTCGAATCATGACTCATCACGTGCCTCACCCTACAGCCAATGAGCTGTGAAAAGCTAGCCCCACCAGAAGTAAAATAATCGCTGTCCACTTCAACAGAGAAACATGCTGAGCATGCGCATTTCAGTTTTTCAAGTCCAATACACATTACAATTGGGCTGGTGGGGCTAGCCCCTCCAGATGAACTCAGCCGGAAGAAGCAAGCCAGGGTCGAAAAAAATGAAATAAAAGCGCCAAACTTATTATTTTACAGTACTTTCTGAGGAGATTATTTTATATATATATATATAATTTTTTTTTATATATGTATTTTTTTTCCATTTTCTGTTCATTTTTTCTTGAGAGTAGGTGGGGCCGAGCCCCACTTGCCCCTAATGACCAGTCGCACCTGCGTATTTCACACACTGGATGTACTGCTGTCGTAACACAAGTGATTCAGAAATTGTTTTAAGTAAACACTTTTGGTGACCTTGTTGTTGTTAAGGTTACGGAACGAGAGGGCCCAAACGCTTGACACAGAGGAGCTGTGACGGGGTGGAAGGGAAGGTGGGTTTATTTTGGCAAGAAATAATGACAGCCAGGACTGGGCAAGCGGGGGTCAGGCAGGCGAGGGTTCGGTAACAGGGAGGCAGTCAGGCAGGCAGGGGCTCGGCGGTAGGTGGGTAGTCAGGCAGGCAGGGATTCAGCAACGGGTGGTCAGGGGGACGAACGGAGAACTACAGACGGAGGAAAAGGGTTACTGGAGGACGGGGAAAGCGGGCTAGACTTACAGCAGGATAACGCTGGTAAGACCGATACTAACTGGGTAGTGGTTAAACGACGAACTGGCGCCGGCTGATTGGAGATCCCCGGCTGAAGAGAATGGTGATTATATATTGCACAGGTGTGTAGAGGGAGTGAGGACCAGTGGCGCCAAGCGGCCACTGGATGGGGGTGTTGGACTGTGTGGCAGGACGTGGCGTAACAGTACCCCCCCCCCCCCCTCTACGGACGCCTCTTGGCGGACGCCCAACCACGGGCGGGTGATCTCAATGGTAGTCCCGAATGAGTGAGGCATCCAGAATACGATTCCGGGGAACCCAGGAGCCCTCCTCAGGACCGTACCCCTCCCAATCGACGAGGTACTGGTGTCCCCGGCCGCGGCGCCGCACATCAAGGAGGCGACGAACCGTCTGGGTGGTTGTCAATGATCCTGGGGGCTGGCGGAGACGGGCTTGACCTGGGAGACATGGAAGGTCGGATGCACCTGGAGGGAAGGGGGGAGTTTGAGACGAACGGAACAGGGGTTAATGACGTCTCGATCTCGAAGGGACCAATGAAACGGGGGGAAAGTTTTGGGGGTGCTCCCTTCAAGGGAAGATCCCTTGCCCGAAGCCAAACCCTCTATCCGGGAGCGTACTGGGGAGCAGGTAGACGATGCTTTTTAGCCTGCAGCCAGGAGCGGGAGAATGCACGGAGCAGCGCGTGCGCGTTTCCAAATACGCCGGCATCTGCACAGGTGGGTCTGGACTGACGGAACCGCTAATTCGCCCTCCAATTCAGGGAAAAGGGGTGGTTGGTATCCCAGTGAAGCCACGAAAGGGGAAAGTCCTGTGGATGCGTTCACCAGGGTGTTGTGGGCATATTCGACTCAGGGGATCTGAGAGTTCCAAGAGGTGGGACTGGCGTGGGGGATGCAACGGAGTGCAGCCTCCATCTCTTGATATGCTCACTCGGGTTGTCCATTCGACTGGGGGTGAAATCCGGAAGAGAGACTGGGTGTGGCACCAAGAGCCTTACAGAAAGCCCACCAGACTTGGGAGGAGAACTGGGGACCTCTGTCAGAGACAATGTGTGTGGGAATGCCATGCAGGCGGAACACGTGTCTGACCAGGCGGTCGGCGTTCTCCCTTGACGAGGGGAGCTTGGGGAGTGCGATGAAGTGCGCGGCCTTTGAGAAGTGGTTGATCACAGTTAGGATGGTGGTGTTACCCTCGGACGTGGGTAGGCCAGTGATGAAGTCCAAGGCGATGTGTGACCAGGGACGACGACTAGGGATGGGTAGGGGCCGCAGTAGACCAGAACAGGGGCGAGTTGAGGTCTTATTCAGAGCGCAGACTGTAGACGCCGAAATGAACGAGCGGAGGTCCGTGTCCATGGTTGGCCACCAGAATTGCCGACGGAGGAAGTCCAAGGTGCGGATGATGCCTGGGTGGCAGGTTAGCCGGGAGGAATGCGCCCAGGCCAGTACCCTGGACCGTACAGGATCAGGGACGAATAAGCGGTTAAGGGGACCGGTTAAGGGGTCTGGCTGCTGTCCCTGCACAAGACATACCACGGACTCCACCTCTCAAGCTTGTGGTCGGAGAAGGAACGCTGGGAGAGCACCGCGCCCACTCTGGTGTCCGAGGCGTCGACCTCCACCACAAACTGGAGAAAGGGGTCAGGTTGGATGAGAATGGGGGCGGATATGAAGCGCTACTTGAGGCCCTGGAAGGCGGTCTCGGCCTCCGCCGTCCAAGCGAAGGTGATCTTGGTGGAAGTCGGAGCCGTGAGGGGTGCCGCGACTTGGCTGTCACCGCGTATAAAGCGATGGTAAAGATTAGCGAAACCAAGGAACTTGCTGCAATCTCTTGCGGGTAGTGGGAGAGGGCCACTCGGCCACCGCAGAGACCTTGGAGGGGTCCATCTCAACCTGGCCCTGGCTTATAATGTAACCCAGGAAGGAGACAGATGAGGCGTGAAACTCGCACTTCTCCGCCTTGATATATAACCCGTTTTCTAGCCACCTCTGCAGAACCTGTCTGACGTGAACCCTGTGCTCCTCCACGGACTTCGAAAAAATAAGAATATCGTCAATGTAGACGAAGACGGTGTGGTTCAACATGTCCCGGAGGACATCATTTACCAGGGACTGTAAGACAGCGGGGGCATTGGTGAGACCGAAGGGCATGACTAGGTACTCGTAGTGGCCTAGTGGGGTGTTGAACGTGGTCTTCCACTCGTCTCCCTCCCGGATACGGACCAAGTGATACGTGTTGCGCAGATCCAACTTTGAGAAGACGGAGGCTCCGTTGAGGGGGACGAAGGCGGAACTGATGAGGGGCAAGGGGTACTTGTTCTTCACCGTGATGTCGTTCAGGCCACGGTAGTCGATACAGGGACGCAGTGAGCCGTCCTTCTTGCTGACAAAGTTAATCTGTGTTTCTCTCATAACTTTTTGTCATTATTAAAGAGAGGCCTGAATCTCCGATATGCATTTTGGATATCTGATGGCTAGGGTGTAGGTCTGGGAAGATCTTCAGGCCAAAATCTTCCAAGCGAGCCGCTTGGTGACATGCAACGAGATGGGGCACTTGCTGAGTGATTTCCTGTAGGGCTGGAGCCACAGGTTGATGCGTATGCGTCCTTTGAGACCCTTTGATATATAAGAGACCCCAGTCACCTATTGCATCACTTCCTTTAGGGCTTTGGCCTTCTAATGAATCATTGTAGTATAATTGAATGCCCTCTTTCATATACGATACCACCACCACTGGGACGTAGCAACAATTCTCCAAATCCATATGGGGAGGGGGGGGGTGCTTGTGGACAGTAGGGGTGTACACTAGACATAAATAGAAAGCAAACTCGGAAGGAGGACTGACCTCGGCTCTCACACATATTTAATAATTGTTTCAAATAACCCTGCCTCGTATAATCAATGAGCTTGGTGTTTTGCTTTCAAAAATAGGTGATAGACGAAGTCTAAACTGCAGAAAATAAAAACATCCCACGTGCCTTTTAAGGATACCTTGGAATATCTGTCTATTTTTTAACCATCAAACCCAAGTTTACGACAAATACAACACAATTGACAGAAGCTCCTTTGCCGCGTGGTTTTTTAGAGCCCATGTAAGTATTAGAGAGGGGCGGTCGATAGCAACCACCATAGCAACCATGACAGTCAAGTGACGTGAACCAGCCCCATTGGAAAGAAATAAAATACATACCCTACACACTCAGGAGATTAATTATGTTTAAATTATTATGACCATGGAGCCTTTTATTTGCATGGGTTTACATTTCGTTCTGTGTAGCATGGAAGCATCTGAGAAACACTCCCATTCAGAATGCATTGGTTTACATTTCGTTCTTTGGAGCATGGTTATTTTTATTTATTTATTTATTTTCAGTTTTTGAGGAGGTGCTTCAAAAATGCAAAATCTTCTGCAAAAATCCAATGGAAAAACCTGTTGGCTTGTTGTCAAGGGAACCCAGGGCGACGCTCACTTCCGGGTTGGCCAACATACGTCATCCCTCCACCACTCTATACTGTAAAAACACATGTTCAAGTTGAATGATAATGCATGAATTTATCTTTATTCTGCCATAGTATTTATTAGTATTTATTTTGGCCATGGATGCAGATCGGTTTCGGAGCATTTCAGCACCTCGGTCAACGTCCTATAAGCAAAATGTCCTAGAAGCAGCCGAAATAAAACGATATTCCATTTTGGCCAATGTTTGGAAAGTAATAAAATTTGAGGGAACTTTTTCTTCCATTTTTGTTGTTGTTTTAGCAGCGAAATGCAGTGTGTGTGTGTGTGTGTGTGTGTGTGTGTGTGTGTGTGGTGTGTTGTGTGTGTGTGTGTGTGTGTGTGTGTGTGTGTGTGTGTGTGTGTGTGTGTGTGTGTGTGTGTGTGTGTGTGTGTGTCCACCCCACCCAACCCCACCCATCCTCTGGTGTTTAATAGATCTGACTTGAGTTTTCATAAAGATTGTACAATACATACTGTAGGCACAACGCGCTATTTTATGTTGAAATGTGACGTAATCCAGTGTTCACGAAAACGTACACTGTGAACGTATGCTTTTGGCGACTGGGTTGGCTCTCGGATATAGGAAAATGCATATTTCTCACTAGAAATGTCAGAAACATGTTTAATGGTGTATCTGCATTTCCCATTCAGATAATAAAGATTAATATAGGCTACATAACAATTTCACCAAATGCTGGGAGAACGTCTCGCCCCCTTTTGGTGCTATTCCTCCATTCATTTAGATGAGCGGAAGAAAGCGTCTACTCCTCACGCTTTGGTCAGGCAAAGCGTGACACTAAACACGCCTTGCAAGGTGGATCAACGTATCTATTTCCTCTCGCTCTCTCGCTCTCTCTCTCGCTCTCTCTCGAAAAAGGTGCAACCGTGCTCTGGGACGTGTGTGCCACGGAATATTAGTGTCATTTACTTGCATTGGAGCAAATTCCGTGCCCATATCACAGAACTCGGGTTTCCGTGATGATCCCACGGATTTTGAGTTAAGCGTCCGTGGCCATTTCACGGATTCCTGTGAGACCAGGTTGAACCAATAGTAGTTGCCTTGCATTTTAAAATGTCAATGCACTTTTCATCCCTGAATAACAGTAAAAGCTATTTAATAACTGATTTGCATGCATACTATTACTCATGCCTGATAGCTTTCAGGCGCCCACTGGATTTAAAAAAAAATCATGTTTGCGTTTGTGTGATCTGACACTAAACAAGATTTAAAACGTGTTCACACCAAAAGCGTCGGGTCGCTGCGACTCCATAAAAAGTCAACGTATAGACGCCTGTCATCTGTAGTCGCGCCGCCCTGTCGCTTTTGGTGTGAACGCAGCTCGAGAGGCGCTTTCACTATGCTCTCTCTTCTTTTCACTCTAGCAGGCACTCCACGTGGGAATGTGTTTTTGGATGAGATTATTCGTTCCCGAGGGTCAAAATCGATTTTTTTCAAGGGTTTGACTAATACAATAGGGGGATTATTTGTTTATCAACATGGCGGATGCGCACGCAGAATGATCGCAAAAAGAAGTGCCATGAAGTGATTTCAGTCGACCGTTGCAATCTATTAAAGCTATCGCCCAGTTATATGTAGACCTGCATGCTTTCATCTGGATTTTATGCAAATGTAAATAACTAAATGTCCAAGGTAGTAGCAAAGATATATATTTTTTAACTTTCACGTTTCTTGTAAGTTTAACTAAATAATCACAATCACGTATATAGTAGTGTTGTCACGATACTCAATTTTCTAATTTCGATACTATACCTGTAAAAATATTGATATTTTATACTCATTTTCGATACCTGGGGGAAAAAAGTTTGTTTCAGGAAAGAACGTAAATAGAGTATATCTCCAAAACTGCTAGGACTATATTATTACATCTTGGTGCCAATAGAAAGATTTTTGTGCAAGTGAAATATTCAATGTGGATACTACTTTACGGAATAAGTTGAAGATTACATTTCCACCTGAAATAATTATCAGTCATTATCAGTCGTACTATGAGACACAAACAGATAGATATCTTACCATTTTGACACTTGACACATATATTTAAAGTTCAGGGCAAATTTAATCGAATGATACCAAGCCAGACATTCGCAAATACACATATGGCCACTAGATTGCGCTGAAGCACATGTGTTCTGATTGAAAGCAATTTACCTTTTTCCTAAGGAACCTTCTCTTAGTCATCGATGATCCATGGCTGCCTTTGTGAATGTTGGTACACATCGAATAATCGATTATTTGTTCATACCACCCACTGATTATTCGACCATGAAAATTTTGAGTTATTCACATCTCTAGTACAGTATGATCAGAGTGCCTATTGAGAAAGATAAAGGATCTTTGGTATGATCACTAGCCAAGTTTACATGGACACATCTGATCCGAATAGAAGTGGAAGAACAGCGCAATTGGAATAGAAAAGGATCCTATATACGCCTCAATCGGAATACAATTCTCTGATCGGAATAGAATTCTATGCGGAATAGAAGTGTAGTCCACTATAAATAACATGTTTACACTTATTCTGATTAGTTTGGGGTGGGTGCAGCTAACTTTTAACAGAGCAGCTGCAGTAGTTCGTAATTGGTCCACTCCGTCTGTACTTTTATGCCCACTGAACTTGACCGCTGTCAAGGAAAGTGTATTTTTTGCCTCATTCACGTCTTTCTTACCACTCGGCAAGAAGTCTGGTAACTTATCAACCCCAGCGTGTCCGGTTGCTAAGCGACGTCAACGTCTTTGGCAGACTATTTCTCTGATCAACACTAAGAATGGTAATTGTAAAAAGACACACCTTGTAAAGAATTGTTTCGTTTTGGCAAGGAGCCCTTTAATAAGCAGGATAATGTTTAGAATGCGCCGTCATTATCGAAAATAATACCCTTCAGGGCGAAGCAAGACACCACTTCGCGTCGGGGTCCGGTTCGCCCTGTCTGGGCTTATTTTCCCGATAATGACCGGCGTTCTGTCCAGACCAACATAACTGTTGTGTGCAAGAGACATACGAACGTACGCTTGGCACTTTTGTAAATGCCATTTATACAGTTCGTGTTCGGATTGATGATAAGAATAGAGCTATTCGGATTAGAAATCTAATCGGATCAGAAATGTCCATGTAAACGAGGAGGTCTGTCGGCAAGCGCTCCCGAACCGGTCGCGATCTCGTTGCCTCACTCTCACTCGCTCAGTGAACTGGCTGCTACTGCTGTGGCTTAGTGCGAGCTGAGGGGCACGCCCACTGACTAGCCTCTGCGTGCAAGGAGTATGACTGAGAGTCGGAGCGGCTCGCTGCACAGACAAATTAGCGAATCGTATCGTTTTTTGCATGAGGGTATCGTGATACTTTTCTAGTATCCATATACAGTGCAACGCTACAAACAATAAGTATGCCGGTAAGTGACTAGTTAAAAGCAAGGATGGTTTACTGAACAGGCCTACTAGGCCCAGGATCCCAAAATCTCTGGTGCTCTACACAAAGATGCTACTGTAATATAGGCTTATATTGGGTTTGTTCATCTCATGTCTGAATGTCCATTTATTTCCGCAAAATTCACCAGAATCTATCATTTAAGGGTCTATTTATCGAAATGTTCTCCCAGGGGAGCATGGCCCTGGATCCCCCTTGACAATTATGTTGATCAGGGCATATATCTTGGCATAGGGGCCCGCTAACCTAGGGAAAAAAAGTTCAGGCTCAGGATTTTTTTTTTCTACTATCACCTACTTTGTTCCCTGAAAATCTCCTGAAAAATACTACGCCCGAGGTAGTATTTTCTCCATAGCAAATACCTTACATGTGAAAGTCGGTATTTCTCACACCACTTCAGTGGGCGTGTTGATTACGCTTCTGCATGTCATTGAGTGACCCCCTTAATGATATCAGCCTGTTGCCTTTTGTTCGCTGAATGTTTAAAAAATATTAAAATCTTGGTACTGCTTTTAAGAGTCATTTGTGGTGAACGAATGTTATACGTTGTAACATTATAGGCAAAATGTAGACTAGAGGTTCAGCGCACGCAACGCTCGCATGAAAAATCTAGTAATAATAATAATATATAATTAGTAAATGAGACAGAGAATTAATTTGTTCATTTTTAACTATACAAATATTAAAAAATAAGTAACTTGCTAAACAAAATTGTTTCAGTAATAAGTGAAACAAGAACAGTCAAAGAATTTGTGCAATTTTATCTTTTGCAAAACAACATTGTCAAAATGTGCGAAGCGGATCACAGTCACTGCTTATGGCAGAGCTGACATCTAGCATCGCTACAGGGTATCCTCCGTGGTTTTAAAAATAACAATTTAAGGGCACTTTGGTAATTGCACTCTTTTACAGTTGGACCATTTATGCTTATTTTCATGCAGGCTGTCCGACTGTTGCCCTGCAGCAAGGGTGTAGCCATGGTTTCAACATTGGGGGGGACAATTTTCAAAAATTTGAGCATGCATCCATCTGGTGCACTGTGAGAGCAAAATTTCAATACCTAGCACCTCATTTTTAAGACCTTTTTAGGGATGGCAGGGCTCCAGACTAACTTTTTTCACTAGGAGCACTGTGGCCCCTAACTGAGAATTTTAGGGGCGCAAGCAGTAATTTTAGGGGCACACACCGTTAATCAACATGCCAAACAAATATTCACATTTCTTCTAATTTGCCCTGTATCAATAGACATAGACACTCATTGGCCTGCTAAAGATTCCGGATTCATTGAAGCTCCCCTTTCACGTTTAACGTATAAAAATATAAATAATAAAAAAGGAAAAATTTACTGGTCGCACATCCGCGACCAGAATTCATTCAGATGCACTCTCTCAAATTTTGGTCGCAAAATGCAACCATTTGGTCGCATTTTTGGTCGCATTTCACCCTGGATGGATGTTTAAAACACTTTAATACTGGATGTGACCAAGCCCCAGAGTGTGGAAGACTTGAAATTAGGAAAAAGTTGACACACATATAATTCAGAGATCTGTTTTCCTTTACTTTTTCATCTCATCATCTCATCTTCGTCCGCTTATCCGGGGTCGGGTCGCGGGGGCAGCAGCTCAAGCAGGGGGCCCCAGACTTCCCTTTCCCGAGCCACATTGACCAGCTCTGACGGGGGGATTCCGAGACGTTCCCAGGCCAGTGTTGAGATATAATCTCTCCACCTAGTCCTGGGTCTTCCCCGAGGTCTCCTCCCCACCGGTCGTGCCTGGAACACCTCCCAAGGGAGGCGCCCAGTGGGCATCCTTACCAGATGCCCGAACCACCTCAGCTGACTCCTTTCTAAGCGAAGGAGCAGCGGCTCTAATCTGAGCTCCTCACGGATGACTGAACTTCTCACCCTATCCCTAAGGGAGAAGCCAGCCACCCTCCTGAGAAAACTCATCTCGGCCGCTTGTACCCGTGATCTTGTCCTTTCGGTCATCACCCATCCCTCATGACCATAGGTGAGGATAGGAACGAAGATTGACCGATAGATCGAGAGCTTTGCCTTGCGGCTCAGCTCTCTTTTCGTCACAACGGTGCGGTGAAGCGAACGCAATACCGCTCCCGCTGCTCCGATTCTCCGGCCAATCTCACGCTGCATCGTCCCCTCACTCGCGCAACAAGACCCCGCAGGTACTTGAACTCCTTCACTTGGGCTAAGGACTCATTTCCTACCCGGAGTAGGCAAACCACCGGTTTCCTGCTAAGAGTCATGGCCTCAGATTTAGAGGTGCTGATCCTCATCCCAGCCGCTTCACACTCGGCCGCCATCCGATCCAGTGAGTGCTGAAGGTCACAGGCCGATGATGCCATCAGGACCACATCATCTGCAAAGAGCAGTGATGAGATCCTCAGACCACCGAACTGCAACCCCTCCCCACCACGACTGCGCCTCGATATCCTGTCCATGAATATCACAAACAGGATTGGTGACAAGGCGCAGCCCTGGCGGAGGCCAACACCCACCGGGAACGAGACTGACTGGCTGCCGAGAACCCGGACACAGCTCTCGCTTTGGGAGTACAAGGATTGGATGGCCCTGAGGAGAGACCCCCATACCCCCGCCAGCACCTCCCACAGTTTCTCCCGGGGGACCCGGTCATATGCCTTCTCCAGATCCACAAAACACATGTAGACCGGATGGGCATACTCCCAGGCC
Source organism: Melanogrammus aeglefinus (assembly GCA_900291075.1). NCBI lineage: Eukaryota > Metazoa > Chordata > Actinopteri > Gadiformes > Gadidae > Melanogrammus > Melanogrammus aeglefinus. Next base: position 48,229 of record OLKM01001387.1, on the reverse strand, counting down.
CCCTCCAGGATCCTTGCGAGAGTGAAGAGCTGGTCCGTAGTTCCACGTCCGGGGCGAAAACCGCATTGTTCCTCTTCAATCTGAGGTTCGACGATCGGCCGAACCCTCCTTTCCAGCACCTTGGAGTAGACTTTACCAGGGAGGCTGAGAAGTGTGATACCCCGGTAATTGGAGCACACTCTCTGGTCCCCCTTTTTGAACAGGGGGACCAACACCCCAGTTTGCCACTCCTTTGGCACTGTACCCGACTCCCATGCAATGTTGAATAGGCGTGTCAACCATGACAGCCCCTCAACACCCAGAGCTTTTAGCATTTCTGGCTGGATCTCATCAATCCCTGGGGCTTTGCCACTGCGGAGATGTTTAACTACCTCAGTGACCTCCATCAGGGAAATTGACGACGAACCACCATCAACCTCGAGCTCTGCCTCCATCATAGAGGGCGTGTTAGTCGGATTCAGGAGTTCCTCAAAGTGTTCCTTCCAACGTCCGACTACCTCCTCAGTTGAGGTCAACAGAGTCCCATCCTTACTGTACACAGCTTGGATGGTTCCCCGTTTCCCCCTCCTGAGGTGCCGGATGGTCTTCCAGAAACACTTTGGTGCCGACCGAAAGTCCTTCTCCATGGCCTCTCCGAACTTCTCCCACACCCGCTGCTAAGCCTCCGACACGGCAGCGGCTGCAGCCCTTCGAGCCTGTCGGTACCCTGCAACTGCGTCAGGAGTCCTCCGGGATAACATATCCCGAAAGGCCTCCTTCTTCAGTCGGACGGCTTCCCTGACCACCGGTGTCCACCACGGTGTCCGAGGGTTACCGCCCCTTGAGGAACCTAAGACCCTGAAGCCACAACTCACCGCCGCAGCTTCAGCAATGGAGGCTTTGAACACCGCCCACTCCGGCTCAATGCCCCCAACCTCCACAGGAATGCTAGAAAAGCTCCGCCGGAGGTGTGAGGTTTTTTTTTTTTTTGTTTTTTTTATTATTTTTTTTTTTTACAGGGACAGTGCACAATTAAGGTAATTGTACCAGAGTTAGCTGACAGCTAATTTACATCTGTTGTCCCTGGACAGGCAAACCAAGGAAAACAATGACCATCAGTACGCTAAATACAATACATAAAAAATGAGACAATACATAAAATTCCATCAATGTGATCAGAGTACAGGCCTGTCAATCATAGGTGGTTACACTTTTGTGTTTCTTTTAGCCAGAGCTTTAGGCTGGACTTAAATTTTACTAGGCTTCCTGAGTCTCTTATGTGTGTAGGTAAAGAATTCCACCTCCCTATGACTTTAATGGAGAAAGCAGATTGTCCAAAAGCTGTTCTTCTGAACTGTGGCACCCAGTCATAGATGCTCTAGTCCTGCCAGCTCTGCCACTGCTGGGGCAGGATAGGCATTCTACAAGGGGAGGCGGTGCCAGGTTATGAGATAATATTAAACATCAGGAAAACATCAGAGTAGAACATGAAATTATCAAAATCTAGAAAATCATATTTTTTAAGAATGTTACAGTGATGTTGATGTTGAGTTGAAGATCCCTAGGACAGGGGCCTCCTCCAGACGTTCCCAATTCACCCGCACTACTCGTTTGGGCTTACCAGGTCCTTTACCTTTACTTTTTAAATAAAATAAAAAAAAAAGATCAAATATTTCAACCAATCCAGTCAGTTTTTTCACAATATATTCATTGACGTTTTTTTTTTTTTTACAACACACACACAAACAAACACCTGCACCATCACAACAAGGACACAAAATCCAGCCAGTTCTTACTTCCATTACATTTTTTTATTGCATACCCATCACATTTGCCAATGTTGAGTAAAACCCACCCAGGTGCATCAATCTCATGGACCTAAATAGAAGTCACCGTTTGGTTACCCCTCAGAAAACATAGATTTTCTGATATTTTCAACCACTTGTATAAGAAGTACATAGATGAGTTTCATATGAGAGAGCGCACTGAGCAAATCTCATGGTGAAACCAGTAGCCGTATTGAGTGATGCACTGCTAAAGAATTGGACATGTCAAAGACATACCCTAAATGTTTTATGATTAGGTATAGATTAATCGATACATTATAAAATGTTTTGTAACTTTGAATGAGACTTGACTTAATAATTATAAACGTTGAATAAATAACAATTAGGCCTACTATAATGCTTAGTCTACAGGGGCCGGTTGCACCAACTGGGCGTAAGCCTGGTCTTAACTACGCCTGGTCGTAACTTGGCGTTCTAAGTCCGACCTAACCGTTACTCCGGTTGCACCAACTGGGCTTAGCGTTCTTTTCACTAATACCAGGGCGTAAATCCTACGCCTGGTCAGGGGGAGGCGTAGAGTCGAAATTTCTGCTGTTTCCATGTTAATTACATTCACTCCATCCAGCGCTACCATGGCACGTTTAATACATAGGCTGTACAACGAGCGGGCATTTAGACGGGAAAGAGTAATTAGGGCAGAAGCAATCCATTGGACATTTATAATGACGAGGAGCTTATTGAGAGGTTTCGATTCTGTAGGAGAGATCTGTTTGAATTAATAGAAGAACTGTCACCGGATTTACAGTTTGTGTCGGACCGCAATGCAGCGCTACCACCAGCGTTACAACTGCTTATTGCGCTATTTACATTGGACTGCTTGGCAGTCAGTGTGTTCTTGTTGTCACTGTACAACTCAATTAATTTTCTTATTTCAAGATCAGTAAAGTTGACTTTCCTCTTGCGGGTTTCCTCGATCATATCGGATGTTAAGTAAAATAGTAAACAGCTGTTGGCACGAGGTATCCTAGCAACGCGGTGATATGCGCATTCCATGGAACATTCACATGGCCGCGCACGGCTAAGACCGGGCGTAGTTAAGACCAGGCGTAAGTCCCGTTGGTGCAACCGGCGTTAGTTCCATTCTAACGCCGGGTCTTAACTAAGACCTACTTAGCAGTTAAGACCAGTCTTAGTTAAGACCAGTTGGTGCAACCGGCCCCAGGTTATTTAGGCTCCATGCAAATTTTTATATTTATTTCATTTTGAAGGTAATGAATCATCTTTTTTCAGAAGTGACTATGGAAGCATTTAAGCCGACCATGTTTTTCAATAGGAAGTCCATGTTGCCAGACCATTTCTCAATGTAATGAAATGCCAGGCTGTTCGTTTTAAGACTTGATTACATGGCGTTATATACATCAAGATTATACACGTTCCAAATTATTGCTTTTATCACAGCACCAGTCTACGATAGTAGAGGAATAGGCTTAATGGGTACCTTTACCCTAACAAAAAAGGGGGGGTTGGAGGTGAGTGGGGGAGCTTTAGGCTGGAGAGAATGAAGCAGGAAGTGGAGATCCACAGAGCACTACAGGCAGAAAGAAACAAGGATTGAGAAATACAACTGGTGAGAAAACTACTATCCCATTTATTGTCAAGTTAAATATACGAGAGCCAGGTACACATATCTACCACTGAAATTGAAGTATGATCCATCAGCTTCATAACTTACCTGTGTTTTCGACCGTAACACGCCACTCATTTGCTGTTGTTGATGTTGTTGATGCCGTGGTCATATAAAAAAGACGTCTGTCTTGATCTATACACGCCGTAGTTAAGGCAGTAGGAGTGTGTTGCTTGGGCAGCTGCCTAAGCTGTAAAGTGCAATGGGAAAACCTGCTTGGTAACTACTGTAAGCCCATTACATGTCCTGATATTGACTGTTTGTGTTCAGTGAAACCCCTACCTACCTTTTATATATCCACTATTTCAATTTAATGATCACGTTATTGTGGCATGATGTGGCGATTTTAGCCTGAAATTTCTGGTGGGGCAAATTTATATGACGTCATATTACGTCACAAAAATAGAGGTAGCTGATTATTATAACAGTAGGCCTACGTATATAGAACCAGTCAGGTATACTATTACCTGCATTTTGAGTGCCAGCAGGGAGCAGACATCCTATTTCAAATACATTTCACATGCTTTAGCGCTCAGTACGACACAAAGATGTTGCCTATAATAATAATAATAATAATAATAATATTGCATTATATTTTAAACGCCCTATTCGTTCCAAAGAATCTCAGAGCGCCAACATGGTACGCACTATAATATAGCATTAAAGTAAAACAATTAGACAGACACATAGCTTCAATAACTTCCATAATTTATTAAACAAAAAAGACGATCTCCTTCAGCTCAAAAAAAAAAAGAAAAAAAAAAAGGTTTTGACTCACCAATGCCGATCACTTAAAAAGGAAGTTGGCTCGACGGTTCTTTGCTTGAGCAAACCTCTCAATTACTTAAACGTTAAAATCCAGCAGTCCATTAATGAAGGTGTTTTCAATAGAAAGCATGGAGAGGGCGTTCAGTCTCTTCTGTCCCATCGTGTTCCTAGTGAAAGTCTTTATCCTTTTCAGCGTTCGCATTATCCCAGTCTACATTACGTAGAATACGTAGATTACGCAGTTAACGTCTAGGGGCAAATTTGAAATTGCCCCTAGCCTCAATGTTAACTTTGGCCGGTGTGGTTCGCGCTCATTGGTGTTTCTATGGTAACGGTGGGGCAGCGTGGGTCTTTGCCCCTCCGGAAACAGGAAACGGAAACATAGACATAACGTTCATTCAAGCAAGCACACAGGCAGTAGAACACACGAATCAAATTACTCCAAAACAAGGCAATAATGCTTGTGAGTCAAGTTATTCACACAAATATGTACGCTACTTTGCATATAAAAATATATATATATATAGTTTGCCACGAAGTAGGAATGGATTGAGCCTTCTGCTCAACAGCGCCATCTCGTGGGTCTGGTGGGGCACTGCCCCACCTGCCCCTAATGTAGAAACGCCACCCAAAGAACTCCACTGCAAAACTGTTGACAGGTCAACTTTAGGGGTCAGCTTAGCTCAGGAGGTAGAGCAGTTGGCTTGTAACCAAGTGCTGATGTGACCCTGAGCAAGACACTTAACCCTAACTGCTCCTGACAAGCTGGCTGTCGCCTTGCATGGTTGACTCTGCCGTCGGTGTCAATGCGTGTATTAACCGATGTAAGTCCCTTTGGATAAAAGTGTCTGCTAAATGCCCTAATTGTAATTGTAACTTTAGTTAGCTCAATAGGTAGAGGCATTGTATGCAAAATTTCAAGGTTGCTGGTTCAAGACAGTGGGCTCTTTGCGTTGGTGAATTTCTCACAAATCTCTGCATAGTGACGGAACCATAACAAGAATGTCTGACCCCATCTCTTGATTTCCTCCCTGTGGGTGCCAATGAGCAGCTCTTTTTGACTGACGGTGTCACTGGGAAATGATTGTGTTTGCAGAACAAGGTCTGCATTAACCACTGGATTTAAACGTGGGCCCTGGCCAGTGTTGCACGGTATACCGATGCCAGAAAGGTATGACGATACCCGCACGCAAAAAAAGATACGATGCACAATTTTTTTTTTGGTGTTTTTTAGTAAATAAATGTGAAAATGCTGGGTTTGCGTTGTAGTGTGGTCAGAAATGATGACGTTTGGTTGCCATGACACTGCCATGACGCTGAAAACGATGAGGACTTGCACACGAAAAAGGACTTGCACATACACAAGCAGCATCAACTCTCAGTCATGCTACTTGCACGCAGAGGCTAGTCAGTGGGCATGCCCCTCAGCTCGCACTCAGCCACAGCAGCAGGCAGTTCACTGAGCGAGTGAGAGTGAGCCCATGTCAACACTAACCCGGGTAAATATAAAAACACACATTCGCAATGAAAACGATCTCCGTCCACACTATCGTTTTCATATCGTTTTCGGAATGTTTTGCATCCACGTTCCACACTGAAATAGGGCTGCTCGATTATGGGAAAAATCATAATCACGAATATTTTGGTCAATATTGAAATCATGATTATTGAAACGATTATTTTTGAGTTTGAAAATGTGTTGTATTTATTTTTGTGTTGTTTTTATTTTCAGCATGTCTCTCCCAAAAAAATGTGTAACTGAGAACTTTGAAATTTCGCCTTGAAAAATACACAAAATGGTCTAAAAGAAAATGTTCCAATCTAAAATGATTTACAGATATGTATCCGGCATGAAAAAATAATGGTAGTCTAAAACTTGATTATGTTAATTTTGTGATCGCTTGACGCTAAAATCTAAACCGCGATCAAAGCCCAGCCCTACATTGAAATGATTTTGATAAACCAAGTCCTGTTCTCAAAAGATAATAATGAACCAAGTGCATTATCAAAACACTGCATTGCCAGCAGGACTCTGCTGTCCTTGGGAATCCCAAATGTAATTCCAACTATTTGTAGCTATGTATTAAGCTAGAAGAGGAATATTCCAAGCTAGTCCAAGCCTAAAAGTCTATGATAGCCACATGATAAATGACCATGATTTGCTGCAAGCTAAGATATGAAGCCCCTCGCACAGTTCAATGCTCCCATCAATGCTGCTGTCTGCTGATGGAAGAATTGGTGTATCATCTGCTGAGGCCACAATATCTTCATTTTTTGACACTGCATGCACTGGGCACCATTGAGCACATGAAAGCCTCTCCGGGTCATTATTCCAACATTATGCACTAAAGTATGGAGTTTAGTAGAGCATTGCTACAAATGTTTCCCCTCAACACTAAAGTTCTGTCCCCTGTACACCGTTCAAACACTGGCCTTTGTACACAAATGGACCATTGAATTGGAGTGTATGTTTGATTTGGAACACACACACACACACACACACACACACACACACACACACACACACACACACACACACACACACACACACACACACACACACACACACACACACACACACACACACACACACACACACACACACACACACACACACACAGAGTGTGTGTGTATCCGATCTGCTGTGCCACATCCTCTTTTCAGGTATATAGAAATGTACATTTGACATGCTAAATGCAAAGGTCTTTACCTTCCCTCCAAAATCTTTGCAGTTGCGCTGCGTCTCTGCTGCTGTAGAGGCCTGCTGACTGCAGACATTACCATATATGGACATTTACTGCTCTGTGTCTGACAGCCTTCCAAAACCATTTCCTTGTTGCCCTGCAATTGGCTGCTGCTAGCAATGCCTGTACACATGAACTCAGGGATAGGCTGAGAGAGGAAGAGCAGGCAGGACGGCTGAATTGGTTCAAGCCTTATCTATCTTTCCAAGTCACTTACTGTAGAGTAGCCAACAAGATTAAAAAAAATTATTTGCTAGTATTATTGACATTGCCAATGCTCATAGTATGGCCTGGTTATTAACGTGTATGACATTCAAATATAATGAACACGTTTATTGTCAAGTTAAATGCTATCGTCTCTAGGATGTAACGTATTCAATCTAACCAGTTGCATTGTCCTAGATAATATTTCACGTTTGGTAACCTGTCTGTCTGTTTGAAGTCTTTCCTGACTTATTGTGTTCCCTACTTCAGTTCCCACACAAAAAAACTACGGTAGTCAGAATAGGCTGTAACTGCTGTTCATGACTTTTTCTCAGGAGCTGAGTTCATGTGTTAAGTCACATGTGGACCCGGAGGAATCTATCGATACAGATCTACTGTGCAGAAAAACTAATTTCTTATCTTTATCGATTGAATTAGTGTTTGCAGAGTGTGCTCTGTATCTTTGCAGTGTTTCTCTATTTCATGCTAACCTTGCATGTTGCTATGCAACACAAGCAACTGCATGGCCTCAGACATTCCTCTGTTAGGATAAAAATGTGCGTAGTATTTTTTAGACATGTTGGTTAATGGTTTGATGGCTGTGACTTGAATCTCCATTTTTGGGTATGTGTTTTGAATCCGGGAGCAGTCCCCTCTCTTGTGGAGACATTAACTGCCTCCTGCTAATTTCTCGTTTTCCTGGAGACGGTTTGTGCTTGCACCTCAATTTCTTGCTAAGCTTCTTATAAGCAATAGTATGGAGCATTTGGTTACCTGCAAGTCCTGCTTATGTATTACCTGTTATGAATTAAATCGTCCAGTGGGTATCATGGTGTTGCATTTGGATAGTTGGTCTTGTTATGGCGCCTGCTGCTAAGGTGTTGGGACATACAGGCAGAGATTTTTCAGCAGAGTTTTGTAAAGCAAAACATATTTTAATAAATTTTGAGGGAACAGCAAAAAGCTTACCAAACAACCATCTTGTTTTGCTGGCATTGGCCAAAGGCTGGCCGGCGATAGCTGTTTTCCCAGTTAGGGTTAGTTAATCACACATAGGATGATTACATAATCATCCTATCAAATCCTGTTTGCACAAGCCCGGGTCGAGCAAGATACAACAGTTCCTCATTATCTTCCTTATTTATATTTCTAAGGGCATTGCGTCTCTCCTATCATAAAAGGGTTTATCTTCTCCAGAAAGTTTCTGGAAAAAATATGAAAAGGGCACATTCTGGAAAAAGCTTCAAATATCATGACGGCTATGTTCTGTTTTTCCATAACAGCCTTGACTTGGACTTGATTTACCTCTCAAAGGGTTGGACCCCCCTGTCTCCTCACTTTTCATTTGTGGTTTTCATACAAGAGGTATCCGGGGCCAGTGTGTTGAATGCAAGGAACGCCTTGAGAAGCCAAGGGCTTCCTAACCTGTTCCCACAGCCTCCTACCCCCCCCCTCTGGGGGGTCACTGGTATTACCATCCTTGATCACGTTCTTTATATTGTAACTGCGGTGACATTATGAGGATTTGTAAATATATTTTATTTAATGAAGTAATCATATGCAAATCAGTCTTCTGGTTTATTAAAATTTATGACATGGTAGCAGCTTGATTGAGCTCGCTCATACGTCCCCCGAAATTAACTCTGTAATTCGTATTTATCTTACATCCAAATAGGAAATAATGCCTGGTAGCAAAAACTGCCAGGCACTTGTTTTTAAAGCTGCTTGAAATAGCTTTGAGGAAAAAAAATCTCACCTACCGCTATTCCCCTCTGTTTCAGTCCCTTCAGAATGCTTTGTAGCTTTAATGCAAATGAGCTGCTGCCCATTGACCAATGACCTGTCAGAGTGAACCACAGCATGGAGGAGAAGTGATTGTTGCCATTGCGGACCCCTGGAGCTCTATATCTATATAATATAATAATATTATTATATAATATATAGATATTTATATAATATTATATCTAATATCAAGGCCAAAAGCTATGTGCGCCTCGGATGATATTATGAAGCATAAAGACTGCGTCTGACGTCTCAGTCTGTTACTTCTACAACATGTAAAGACTCATAGTGGGGGTTATCTCTGCCATGGTTGAGACAAATTGGGGGAAAGGATCTTTGTCCCTGACTCTCTGAAGTCCATATTGAACCGCGAAATGGAGGAGAAAGGGATTATACTCCCGGAGCTGAACTGCCGGGCTACCACAGAGCTCAACCTCCGTCCGTGCTGCTCGCCGCTGGTCCACAAAATATTACCTATGCTCTGATTGGAGGGGGGTTGGGAAGTGAGAGGTTATATTCAAATGTGCCCCCTTCCTACGTAGGAGGGGGTGCCAAAACTGACTCGCTCTTTTGGAAACTGTAGTACTTAACTTCTGTTAAGTTAAATTTGTTGGCACCTCTATAATATTATTTATATATAATAACATGGAAGCCATTTGGGCTGTTACATTGCTCCAGGCAAGCTCTATACTAGATTATCAACGTCATGCCGAAAAAGACCCTGGGTGCAATTTTCGCCGAAATTACACTTTAAGTAAAGAGTTCAAAGGACTGAAAGAGGAACTGAAAGAGTTTCGCAAGTGACTGAGCACGATATTAGAACGATTATGCCAAAAATAGCTGATTTGAGCCAAAAGCTGGATGCGTCAAAAATGCGTGTTGATCAGCTGGAAGTCTGGCTGAGTGATTTGGATGATGCCGAGGCTGACAATCAGAAAGCCACAAAATGGGTGAAGTCTCGAATTTACGAATTTGAGAATAGTTGGATTATTTGGAGAGTGAAGGGAATGACATGGCATTTCTCGATCAGCTGATTAAAGAAATTGGAGTGCCTGGAGAATTGAACATCATTCGTGCCCATCGCACTTATCAAGAACGTAAAGACTTTGTTCGGCCGATCAGCTTGCATTTTGCAAGCTGCCTGGGCAAAGAAGGAAGTAATAGTAATAGTAAGACACACGTATTTACTTTGATCACGACTTCACCTTCAAGGTGAGACATGAAAGATGCCTGTACAAACCTATCAGAGTACAGCTAAAGGCCGAGGACATCAAAACGCACATTCTGACTCCTGCTAAACTAAACGTTTTCAATGATGACGGGTCTACAACAATCTTCCCAACTCCAGCTGCAGCAATAAAAGAACTGGAAGAAAAAGGATTATAGAAAGCTGATGACGTGAACTCACACTGAAGGGATGACTAGAAAACATAATGGCTCGGACATTGATCTGGTTAGGCAATTTATTTACGTAAGAATGATAATGAAGCCCTTGAACTTTATTTTTCATTTATCTTTGTTCATATTTCTTCTTTGAAGAGACATAACAAATGAGAAGTTCATTGGGAACATCACTGTTCGTGTTATAAGACTAATAGCTGATTATAGTCCCCTCGGATACTCAGTGATGTTGTTTTGGGGCTGAACAAGCTTATTTAGGATATGACACAAAGTGATTCTTAGATTCTGTAGAAACTGTCACTTATGGGGAGGAGAGGTACTTCACAAGCTTCTTCAGGGTATATGTTAACAAACGTGGTTACATTGACCCTAAATCTTAGACACAACATCGGTCACCAGTAGATATCACCCAACAATGGGGTGGTGCAGAAGGAACTTTTCTGTGAGCCAGTATGAATGTTTTTGTTTATCGGTTTTATTTTGTAAATCCTAGCTATCATGCTAGCCTGAGGGGTTGCAAGAGTTTTTTCTTTCTTTTTTCCCCTTACCCTAGACTACTTTGGATGAATCATTACAATTAATTACATAGAATGATAAAAGTATAGAACATCCTATCAAAAGGAAATTAATACTTACAGCTCTCAAAAAAGAGAGTGGGAATAGCCTTATTGCAAGAAACTCACCTTTCACCAAACGAACATCTTGAACTACAGAAAGACTGGCTTGGACAAATTTTCATTTCATCTTTTAAAAAAGAACTGCAGAGGAGTATTTTCATCCATAAACACAAACCCTTTGAATTAATTGATCCAATTTCAGATGCAGAGGGAAGATATATTTTGGTGAATGGGAAAATTTGGGGCAACCAGATAACTAAACTTAATATTTATGCCCTACAGATACACCTACATTCATCTCTGATATGGTCTCTCTTTTGAATACACAATGCACAACACTTGGTTTGATGGGAGGAGATTACAATCTAACTCTTTCACATTTGGATAAATCCTCACACTCTGGAGGTTCTAACCCTAAATCCGCAAAAATGTTGCATGCTTTGGGGAAACAGGCTTAATAGATGCATGGAGGAAAATTAATCCTACAAAAAGGGATTACACAGGCATAAATCTTATTCTCGTTTAGATCATTTTTTTCTTCCTAAGAAAATTATGAAGCTTGTTTCATCTTGTGAAATAAATGAAATCTCTATCAGACCATCTGACCATGCAATGGGCTCCTTGGAAATTACTCTAAATTAATCTTAGAAATCTAAAATATGGAGATTTAATAACCTGCTATTAGAAGATAAAATGTTCTGTAAGAAAATGAGAGAGTTGATTGAAGACTTTAATACTTATAATATATCATCTGAAATAGATAACGAAAGAAAAGAAAATCAATCACTAATGTTCTAAATGGAAGAACTGCTACATAGAGAAGTGTTACACAAGCAAGATCAATTAGAAGAAAATTGGAACAAATTAATTATGGCCAGAGCAAATTTAAACTTAGACCACTCAAACGATATTAAACAAAAAAGTATGTATTTTTTAAAAAAAAATGCATGAATTTGGGAACAGACCAGGTAAACTATTGGCACACTACTTAAAAAAGGAACAAGCTAAGAGAAATATAATGGCCACTAAAACTGAAAATGAAGTAACATACAACCCATTAGGAATTAATAAACATTTTTTTGATTTGTCTTGTGGGTAATATATATCAGGAGAATTTTATAAAACTTTCTGGCCACAATTTAAATCTGTTTTTATGATAATGGTTAACGAGTTCTCTAGCCATAATGCTCTTCCTGTTTCTATGAAAACAGCTAGAATCTCTGTGAATCTCTATATTGAAAGAAGGTAAAGACCCTCAGAGTTGTGCCTCATATAGGGCCCTATTTTAACGGTCTGAAACGCAAGTGAGAAGCGCCAAGCGCAAGTAGCTTTGTGGGCGGTTCTATGGGGATTAGGGCTGCACAATATATCGAATTTTTATTGCGATGACGATATTGGTGTCTCACGATGACACGTAGTGTTTTCGCGATATTTTTTTAAAATAATGCATCCGCAAAAAAAAGAAAACAAAAAAGAAACGAGCCCCACCCATGCAGTATACACTCTATCTCCGCTGCAAAGCAAACCAAGCGCTCCCTGTACACCTGTCTGCGCCTGCGCTAGTCCATCCTGCACGCAGCGGCGCGAAGCCTGAAAAGGTGGGGGGGGGGGGCGTGGCCTTGCGGCAATTTGCCGCTTAGCACAGTGTGTGCTCCTACCACTAGGGGGTGGTAGAAATTCGAAAGATTATTTTTTTCAATGCATAATCGTGGTAAATAATTGTGATATCAATATTGATGAAAATAATCGTGATAATCATTTTGGCAATAATCGGGCAACCCTAATGGCGATGTCACTATTTTACCGCCGCAAAAAATGACTCTTGTGCCCGGCGCAAATCTAAAAAGGGTTGGTCTAAAGTAGCCTAATTACCCATAGGTGTGGTTTGGGCGTAACGTGTAATAAACCAATGAGAGTGCCAGCTCCCATCTCTTTTAAGAGCCATGAGCACATTTGAATCTGACGAGTTGATATTTTGACAGCACGTCTGCAGTCTCCGATGACACTCTTTTCTCCCCAGTTGAAATAATTGTCTATCTTATACAGTAGGCCTACTTTACTATAACAGCAGTTGGGTTAGTAAACAAATTCCAAAAACCAACATGAATTTAAAATTGTATTCATGAAAAAATATGAACTATTTGCTAAAATAAAATGTGTAGGGTGCGTTTGCTAGTCAAAATAGTCACAGCTCATCTTGAGCATCTACTGTCTCCTGGTAGCCACGGTACTGCCCATCTGGTGCTGTGTAATTAGCTCTAATGGTCTGGACAAGACAGGAAGCCGATACTGTCTAAGAAAGAAAGAGAACAACATTAGAAAAGCAAGATGAATTATGCCTTGAGTAGCCTATACAGCATTACACAGACTTCAAGCTAAAGTAACGTAGCCTATGCTCTGCCAATAGGATCGGCTATATTCGGATAACTTCATTGTCACGTGCTCCGGGACTCAAAACTATTGTAGCCAATGTGTTAGTAAAAAAAATCAAACGCAAATTTGCTTCTACCATGGTCAGAGGTTTGTGTCAGTCTAGTTCTCGAGCTAAGCGCTGAATAAAAATGGCGGACATTGTGTTTACACATCGTATGTGAGCTCCCGCCCCCCCTCATTCCTTATTGGCGGGCTAACAAATTTGCGGAAGCATTGTTCTGTAGTTTTGTAGAAATTTAGTTCAGGAAAGCTGGGCTAAGGGAAGACTGGGTTAGACTGAGGGAAAATAACCTTTTTTATTTTTACTACAATAGCGATTTTATAATGATAGGTAACGCCGGTTCTGAATCGGTGAAGTATCCCTTTTACTTCCGGTAAACCCGTTTTTAAGGCATACCAATGCCATATTACCATACCGATCAAGCTCACCATACCTTCACTTACGGAAGACTTGCCGGTCATATTGTCCGTCATACTGCCGGTCATATTGTTGGTCATTATATCCGTCATACTGTTGGTCATACTGTTGGTCATACGGTCATACTGTCGGTCATACAGTCATACAGTTGGACACCGTCATGGATGCTTGCAACTATATTTATTATTATTATTATTATTATTATTATTATAATGATATATTTTTTTGCCACTCTTCTCTTTTCTTTCCTGTGGACACATTTAGTTGTAGTGTCCCTGCTGTTTCATGTGATATTGTGTGGCTGTGTTTAGTAGTACCTATGTGTGTGAGATGTGCTAGATTTAAAAAGAAAAAGAGACTTTTTTTGTAGTCTTCAGACAATTAAGACATGCTGAATTGATTTGGGCTGTCTGTTCTGATGATCGATTGTTTGGTCAATATGCACTTGTTCAACCAAATTCTCAATGGTCTGACAATCGCTGGTGTTTCTTAGCCTTAATTTTGGTGTGAGTGCACCTTAAGACTCATAAAACTTTCCCACAACTTAAACTGGCCCAATTTAAGGAAGCTTGATAGTTGTAACGAATGGAACGTTTAATTCAGTTAGTTATCATCTAAAAAAGTTAATAAAAAAAGTTTTTTCTGATGTCTGTGATGATCTGTCAACTTTCCTGTTTACCGCTCGATAGGATTGAATGTCGACATATCAGAATTGGCTCGTTGCGAATCACACAGTACCCATTGGGAACTATTATATTAAAGGTCCCATAACATGCCACCAGATATGAGTGTGATTAGCCGTTTTGGAAATCTGCCCCTTGGATAGATCAGTCTACCAGCCTACCCAGTAGACTGTAGCAAACTTTGCTCATCTATCCGTCATACATCTAGGTCGGGCATCTCCAAAGTTCCAAAATGCCGAAGAGCGATTTGCCGAAGAGCGATTTGGAATGAATCGCCGAAGAGCGATTTGGAATGAGAAAATGGCTTGCTCGAAAATTACGAAAGTTTACCACGAAAAACAGACATTTTAAAGATGAATGGACTGACCAATACATGACCGCAAGGCAGTTTGTGTGTCTTTGTTGTGTCTTTTATGTGTTGAAAATGTGGCGCTGATAAAAAGCGAGAATATTAAGAGGCATTACGAATCCAAACACAGATCCTTAAAGGAAAATTATTCCCAGAAGTCAGAATTAAGAGCGTGGAAAATATCCGAGCTGAGAGCTCAGTATGAGAGGTCTATGCGAGTCTTCACACACTAATTTACAGGCCAGCAACGTGCAAATGAATGCTCACTTAAGATTGCATGGATTTTGGGGCAACATAAAAAAAACTTCAGCGACGCGACTGTTTTGAAGGAGTGCTTGAATGCCGCTGCCGAGACGCAACGACAACCAGAAAATCCGAAATGTTATCAGATGACGCACTGTAACAGCTTGAAATAGCTGTTCAGAGTGCCCTATCCTTAGGCCATTGATGAGTCTTCAGATGTAACGGATAATGCCCAGCTGTTGATTTACTGTATATGCGATTTTTTTTATCAAGACAAGAAAGAGATCTGTGAGGACCTGTTGGGTATAATACCACTTGAGACACACAACAAGACTAGAAGATATTTATGAGGCTATTAAGGAGATGCTGTCAAAGAGGGGGATTGATCTAACAAAGGTTGTCTCAGTCACTACAGATGGGGTACCTGTTTTGCTTGCTTGAAATGTAGGCCTAGTGTACCTGTTTTGCTTACTTGAAATGAAGGCCTAATGCTCTTTTTGTGTTTATGTGATATGTAGGCCTGTTGTACCTGTTTTGCTTACTTGAAATGTAGGCCTAATGCACTTTGTGTTTATTTGAAGTGTAGGCCTAGTGTTCCTGTTCTGCTTACTTGACATGTAGGCCTTATGCACTTTTATGTTTACTTGAAATGCAGGCCTAATGTACCTGTTTTGTTTCCTTGAAATGTTGCGTTACTTTGTCTTACTTGTTTTTCATGGTTAAAAGTTAGCTATTTGGAAATTGAAAATAAATGCATCTGAAATTATAAGGAAATATGCCGTGTTGACAAAAGTAGGCTATTAGGACGTGGTGGGTTAGAGGTTCGGACCTTTCTTGGAAGGAATTTTTAGTAACTGGACCTTGTTCAATTTTAATTGAAGACCCCTGATCTAGGTGGACAAGCCCACCTGTGATGTCATAAGGGGCAGATTTACAAAACTGCTTGTACCGGCTAATCACACCACACCTGGTGGCATGTCATGGGACCCTTAAAACAAACCCTTAAAATTGAATCTTCGACATGTTCTCTATCTACTACTCGCCTCAGGTGCAGTTTAAGTTTAATCATGGAAGTTGGCTAGTATTGTAATCTGTTAACAAGCCGGGGATTGACACAGATTTTTTTCTTCTATTGACACTAACATTATAGATTTGTCAAATGATAGAAGGAAGATATGATCACCTTGGTTTTCCAGTAGGCCAAGTTAGACATCCTCAATTCAGTGTAATGAATAATATGAGGTTTGACCTCATATTATTCATTGACCACATAAATGCTTGTATTCCAGTGGAATACAAGCATTTATTTTGATAGATGAGCCATGTGTTACTGCAAAACCTTGTTGAAAAAACTACACTACTAAAACAATGAATTGAACAATCTACATGTGTCTAGGATAAATAGAGGCATAGTAATGTAGCTCCACCTGCCCAAGGTTCACGCACACTCCTGCAGCCAGGGGCATTCTTATGGAATTAAATCTGTCTCATTGGATTTTGAAAATAAAAAGCCATTGAATTTTAAGCACTGAATATTAATGCATTGAAATAATGTATCTGGATTTTTTTTACCTCTGAATTTAACTCTTTTTTCACCTTGTATTTTTCAACGTTCAAAAATTCTGAATCAAATATTCAACGTTAAAAATTCAACTTAAAGGGATACTTCACCCATTCAGAACCGGCGTTCTATCATTATAGAATGGCTATTTTAATATAAAATAAAAATAAAAATTCCCTCAGTCTAACACAGCACACACAATAACCGTTGCTTTCCTGATCTTATTTTCTCCCGAGATGACGTCAAATGACGCGTTTGACGTCATCTCGGGAGAACTTTGCTTGCCTGCTAGAAGGGCTGAGGACTAAAAATCACTGGTTCCGTAAATTTGTGAGCCCACCAATAAGGAATGAGGGGGGACGGGAGCTTGCATATGAGATGTAAACACAATGTCCGCCATGTTTCTTCACTGCTTAGCTAGAGAACAAATTTGCAATTTGAAACAGCCAAAGTGGATTTTGAAAATCTATTGTTGGATTCGGACAATCAGAGCTATAAGAACGAGCCAGAATACCCGGGCCCGGGAAACAAAGACCAAGGGAGTCTCTCTGTGGGAGTCCCTCGAGGAAGCCCGGGGAGTTCATCTGCCCTATTGTAGCTATGTGTCGTAAGTCCCTCATTGTCAGGATTTCCACCCGTAGACGGCGTTACCGTAGCTCCTCTGCTCGGGGCAGTAACCCGTCTAACCTGTGCCATCCACCCACCCTCTCTCCCTCTACCTTCGCCTCTACTGTTCTGTCTTCACTACCTTCTATCGAACAATTCTCTCAACTATCTACAGATGAATTTGGGAGCTTTGAAATGTTAGTTATTGTGTAAGTTGAATTGTTCTTTTGGTCATTGTTTAGTAATTATTGTTTAGTATTTGTCATTAGGGTTCATTATGTGTAATGGGTACATTTGCCAAACAAACATCCAACGATGCATTCTGTTATACAAGCCCTAGGCTGTAATGCACTGTGGTGATGGTAGCTAACTGACATGGCTCCTAAGCCAGGCTTAATAACTTTAGAAAGAGAAACAGGAAATGGATCCTTGAAACCTGGGAAAACAGGCTGAGTCATTTCCTGGCCGTCTGGACTCCACATCATCCTCTGATGTTTTTTTTGGCCGTAGGAGGGGCGCTTGTTTTTCACATCATAACCATTGTAAATGGTCACTTTAATCTCAATACTTTACACTCACTTTGGATCTTATCGATACCTCTCCATTACCTAACATTACTATGAGAAACTAGTCTACCCTTTTCAAATGAACCACTTCATAGTTTCACGCTTTATGTTGATTCCGTTTGTACTGTCTATATTTTAAAGAAGGTAATTCTTCCCAGAAGACCCAAGCGTTGTATCTTGGTAGCCTCATTGTTGCTTTATTATTTAATACATGGATGTTTGTATAGGATTCATCAGATTCAACAACCATGTATACCGGTAATAGGTGACGAAGTCCACAGAGTTTGTAGAGGAAAGGCCAGGGTGGTGGTTTTGGGCCCGGCTGTGGGCAGGGAGAGCATTAGACTTTAAATAGGGACACGGTGACATCATCTCCCTGAATCCCTGACCCTGTGTTGTGGCTCCAGAACAGAGCACAGGGTGTGTCTCTACTATTGTTTTCAGGAGAGAGAGCAACGGTGTGTGTGTGTGTGTGTGTGTGTGTGTGTGTGTGTGTGTGTGTGTGTGTGTGTGTGTGTGTGTGTGGTGTGTGTGTGGTGTGTGTGTGTGTGTGTGTGTGTGTGTGTGTGTGTGTGTGTGTGTGTGTGTGTGTGTGTGTGTTAGAGATGCGCGGTTGGCGGATGCAGCCGCGGACTCTGCGGCTAAACCGCAGATCGTGCGGCTGATGCAACAAAAAAAAATATTTAATTAAATTTGGGCGGGTGGCGGTTAAACCGATCAAAATAAAAATATTTATTCTTCTTTTTATTCTTATTTGTATAACATCTTCAGGCGGTGGATTATATTTCATAATTCACTGTTATTTATTCTTCTTTTTTATTCTTATATATAACATCTTCAGGCAGTGAATTATATTTCATAATAGTGAATTATATTTCATAATTCACTGTTGCTAAGCAGATCGCTGTCAAGGAATGTGTATCTTTTTTTGTGGTAACTTTTCAACCCCAGCATCTTCGGTTGTTAAGCGACGTCAGCGTCTTTGGGGGCGGACTATTGATCAATGCTTCAGAGATGGCAGCGCAGGCAATAGGCTATCCTACTAGGGACTTTAGCCTTGCAATATCTTTGCTTCATTGGATCAGTCTCCTGTCAAGAACACGCAAGAGCTTTCTAGTCTCGCATCAGCCGTCGGCGTATAAAACCAACCGGCGGAAGGCAGGCGGATGCGGTTTTAAAAATTGGTCAAAAAACATTTGTTCGTATGGATGGCGGATGGATGATGCGTTTGTGATGTGGTTGCAGATAAAATAACAGCCCATCCGCACATATCTAGTGTGTGTGTGTGTGTGTGTGTGCAGGCTGCATATTTTGAAATTAGAACATAGACTCAGAGGAAATTAAGACAAAAGTAACGGCCATCAAGTTTTTAATTTTTTTTTTTAAGGTTTTAATATTAAGTATGCGTGTTCCGCAGACGGGCCGAATCGACAAATCCTACCCTACAGTGTGTGGCCACACCGGTCCTGTGCTGGACATCGACTGGTGTCCTCATAATGACCAGGTCATCGCTAGCGGCTCTGAGGACTGCAATATCATGGTAAGGACCCTGTTAAGCTCATCAATATTGCCCAACTACATTTAAAAAAGGCATGCCAAAGGAAATCACACAAATTAAGAATGAATAATGTTACCGATTGAATTAAGAGGATATTCTTTGATCTGCTTTAAAAATAAGCATCCTCCCATCCGAATACCCTGTTTTCTACCACAGAGACAAGCTCACTTTACCCACACACACACACACACACACACACACACACACACACACACACACCACACACACACCACACACACACACACACAACACACACCACACACACACACACACACACACACACACACACCCATCCCCGCTCCAGCTCATTTAGCTTTTATGAAATGAGGTCTTGACAGCCTTGTATAAGCATGACACTTTTGGGTAAAATTAGCCGTGTTTTGAACTTTGGAATCAGGGCTGAACTGGTGGAAATCAATTTATACCCACAAGGTGACGATTACGCACACATGCAAACATTCCCTCAATACGCTAAGCTACCCTTGCCAGGACACTCTGGTTTGATAGTGAAACATAGACTTGCAGCCCCAGCATTGCTGCCGTCTGTGGCTTCTGGATTAGATTAGCTTCAATGCGTCATCCCAATCCAAGATATAGGAAGACTTTGTTTTCTTCAGGCTGAGACCTGAGAGATCAAGTTCACTCATTTACAATATGGTGGCTTTGGCTCTACTGTAGAGCCGCTTCCACTTCCTTGAAATTACCCAGGTAAAGTGTAAATATTAAGCATATATAAAGTATATAAAGTACATACGTGCCTTTTTTTTCTCATAAATATCCTTAATACATAATGGGGTGCAGTAAGAATTAAATGGGGCTGTCACACCAAAATTGTACTGGGGGCAAAAATTGTACCGCCTACGTAATCCGCGTTCGAAAATTCCAAACCTGCCCGGCAACGGACGATCACGTCGAACATTGCCTGGGAACGGACGATCGCGTCGGACGATGACGTAGGAAGGTTCATGAACATTTGCGCTCATTCATTGAGCGTCACAAGACAAAATAAAATTTAATAGATAACTTATTTTACAAATGACATTTATTAGCATTGCTAACTTTATATTTGTATTGTATTTAATCGTTGAATCGCATTTAGCTAGTAAACTGAGTGTATTAACACAATCTAGCTAGACTATGATACACTTTAAACACTCAGGGCCCTATTTTAACGGTCTGAAACAAAAGTGAGGAGCACCAAGCCCAAGTAGGTTTGTGGGCGGTTCTACAGCGATGTCGCTAGTTTACCGGCGCGAAAACTGAATCTTGCGCCTGGCGCAAATCTAAAAAGGGTTGGTCTGAAGTAGCCTAATTACCCGTAGGTGTGGTTTGGGCGTAACATGCAACAAACCAATGAGAGTGCAAGCTCCCATCCCCTTTAAGAGTCATGAGCGCATTTGAATCTGACGAGTTGATATTTTGACAGCGCGTCTGCAGTCTCCGATGAGACACATGCACATGAACTTCAAACTGCAAATGGCTCAGTTTATGGCCAAATAATATGGCCTAATTCACACATGGAATAAGGTTTTCTTCCAGAACTTCAGAAATACTGAGTCCTCAAATAGATTTTGGCAAAGAAAACGTATATGATATAACATATGATGTGCGGTAACTGTGGTTCTATTTAACAATTATCCCTCGAGCCCGAATGGGCTATGACTCAATAGCCCATGAGGCCGAAGGGCTTCGGTGAAGCAGCCGCCATTGTTGCGAAGCCGCCGCCATTGTTTTTGTTTACAAAAACGCGAAGCAGCCGCCATTGTTTTTGTTTACAAAACCGGCGTTTTCGCTACTAGTAGGCTATAACTTATGGCCTACTAGTAGCTCAGCCTATCAAAACGCAGCATTAGTGATAGCCCACTAGTTGATATAGCATCTGAACAACGCGCCACTGACTTTAAACCAGGTATTTTCTGGTTTGTGGTGGTTTCTGAAACGTCAAAATAGCACCAGGGAACGTTTGCGCCAGAACACGCCTCCTCCTTTCGCCGAGCTGCCCCTTGGTTGCGCAAGATCATTCCCTAATTTACCAATGCGTGGCGCAGGAGGGAAAAGAACGCTCTGCGCCGGTTGCAAACTAGCAACGACATATGCGCCAGTGATTAAGTCAATTGCGTCGGATGCAAGATAGGGCCCTCAGGCCCCGTTTACACGAGGACGCTTGCGGGTAAAAACGACAAAATATTTTATCGGAAGTGCCTTTTGTTTTAGACGTTTTTGGGGCATGAAAACGCATAAATCTGAAAACGCCCTCCAGAGTGGAAAAGTTGAATACGCTCCACCGTAGCGTTTCCGTCTACACTGCCAAGACGCAAAACACTGCTCAGTTCTGCTCACGTCGCGTACGCGTTTACGTAATATAATTGTGGCAGTACAGGGAAATAAACCAACATGTCAGATTATTTCCATGGGTCGGACCGTCAAGCTGCTCTGACAGCTCTAATAAACTTACAGGAGTCTTTCCACGAAATGTACAGGATATGAACAGATAGTATTACTGAACAGAGAAGGATCTGTAATTCTGTTTTGGTTTTTGCGGCGTAGGTAAGAGAAGAAGTAAGATTCTATGCATGCGCTCAGACATGGCGGCGTTGTGTGATAGTGTATCACAGCACCACCGAGCCGCCTGGCATGCATACCCAATCGAATTCCACACTTTTGCGTCACCGTATGCACGCAGATTTCCTCCCGAATATGCTCGTCTAAACGCGGAATAAAAAGTGAAGTCGCGACACCACTTTTGCGTCTTCTGTTCAGACCGTCATCCGCCTCAGTTTACTAGCTAAATTCAATACAATACAAATATAAAGTAAAAACAAGTGTTATCTGTATTATGTTATTTCGTCTGTGGTAACATGAGCACAAATGTTTTTTGAAACCTGCCTGGCAACGGACGATCGCGTCGAATGATGACGTAACGTTTCGAACGTAGGCGGTAGGCCTACAATTTTCGCCCCCGGTACAATTTTGGTGTGACAGTGCCTTATTTTTGGTTTGTTTACCCATGGGCCATGGCAACGTGATTGCTACCTGCTCTCATTGGCTGAATGAAAACGTTTTAGACTCAATCAATATTAGGTCTGGGAGACGAATCTCTGCTTGTTTGTATACTTTATTTACGTGACCATATTTTTGTTATATGTTTAAAAAAAAAGAAAAATAATAAGTTCTCTTGTTTTGGGTATCAGCTCTCACCGTTCACCTTCGGGATTTGTTCGTTCTGACCGAATCGTTTGCGACCGACCCATCACTGTGTGTGTGTGTGTGTGTGTGTGTGTGTGTGTGTGTGTGTGTGTGTGTGTGTGTGTGTGTGTGTGTGTGTGTGTGTGTGTGTGTGTGTGTGTGTGTGTGTGTGTGTGTGTGTGTGTGTGTGTGTGTGTCTAAAATGTCTGCAGACTTTATTCTTAAATCGCTGCCGCCCCCTTCAGGATATTGCCTGCAACTGAATTTGACTCTAGGATCTGCCACAACATGATCACATTATTTATTGCATTTATTATATATTAGTTACTATTAAGACACTTATATTTTATATCTGCATATTTATTTTGCCTATTGCTGTTGTTTGTGTTTGCATTTTGCTTTTTGCACTGCTTTATTTTGCACTGTGGGTAGTGAGCAACACTCCAATTTCGTTGTACAAGTTTGCACAATGACAATAAAGTCTGAATCTGTTAATAAATTATTACTTTTTTTTTAACTAACTTTGCTACGGTCAACGGCAAAGGTTGACGTGGCTTTAGGGTTTCTACACTCTTCCCAGTGTATTGTCTGACCCGTGATCTGGGCTCTGTTGTTCACCAGGTGTGGCAGATACCCGAGAATGGCCTGATAACCGCACTGGAGGAGCCGGTGGTGGTCCTGAAGGGACATTCCAAGAGAGTGGGCATCATCTCCTGGCATCCCACCGCACGCAACGTCCTGCTCAGCGCTGGTCAGCCAAGCTTCTCTTTGTTGTGCTCTAAATCAACCTCCCACCCCTTGGTCTCTTGATACTTTTCTCTGTTCACCATATATTAATTATTACTTACATTACGTTATGTCCATATAAGATAACACTGAGAGTGTGTGTATGACTAGGCAAGTACATGTGGGTGAATGGCCATAGTACCATGCACTGCAAGTACATGTGGGCGAATGTTCATAGAACCATGAACTGCAAGTGGGTGAATGGTTGTAGCACCAGTTACACCAGATACAGTTACAAGTTACATTTGTCTGGAAGAAGTTTGTTGCATGGTATCCTGCTGCTGCTATGTGCCGTACCTCAATCCTCGGCAGGATATCCAACCGGAGAAGACGTCAGCCACCCTAAATCTTCTGCTCGACGCTGCTACCCCTCCAATCTGCGCTACTCACGGTTGTCTACCTGCACTGACTCGAAGTGACTCTGGAACTGCCCATCAGCGGTCAAGAAGGCAGACTCCATCTCGACCTACGCATCCCTCATGACTCTCCACTTCCTGGCCCTTACAGAGACTTGGATCACTCCAGAGAATTCTGTCACTCCAGCTGCCCTCTCAACTGCCTACTCGTTCTCACCAACCCCAAGACCGTCATGGCATGGAGGAGCGACTCAACTCCTCATCTCGCCAAAGTAGTCCTACCTGGTCCTTCCACTGGAACACTTGACCAGATATGCATTTGAACTCCACACTGTCACCCTTCCTATCAAGCTCTACATTGTGATGATTTCCCGTCCTCCAGGTCCCTTCTACGACTATTACTATTAGATTTTCTCTCTTCTGTCCACAAAGGAAGCTTCTGACACTCTGCTATCCTCCCTCTCCTCTTCTTTGGACTTCCTCTGATCCCTTCAACTCCAGACTTGCGCGATCCGCTCTACCCCTTCCTTGGCTGTCCGAATCTCTGCGGGCTTGGAGGGCAGAGGTACGGGCAGCTGAGGGGAAATGGAAGAGATCAGACTTTCCTAATGAGCTCTCTCACTACCTTCACCTCCTCTCAGACTTCCTCAATTGTATCAACAACCACATCTGCCTTCTACCTGACCAAAATCAACTCCTCCACCTCCAATCCTAGGAAACAGTTTTTCATGTTCTCTTCCCTCCCCCCCCTCCCCTTCCTTCCGCCCACACAGCTGTTGACTTTGTTACCTACTTTACCAAAGGGGGGGAAGGAAATCAGCTCCTCTCTTACCCCTGCCATCATCCTCCTTCCCCTATCCCCACCTCTGTTTACATCCACTTAATCTCTCTCCGCCAAAGATGTCAACAGAATAGTTATGTCTAACCAGGCCTCACCCTGGTTAGACGTAACTCCTCACTCCTCCAGGCCGTCTCAAACGACATCCTGCCATTTCTCACCGCCCTAATCAACTTCTCCCACTCACTTCAGGACTTGTTCCAGCGTCTTCCCAAGACTGCCAGAATCAAGGCGCTCCATAAAAAACCGACCCTTGACAACCCCGACATCCAGAATTACAGACTGATATCTCTTCTTTCATTCCTTTCTAAAACCATCGCTAACCAACTGTCCTCTTCTTCTGTCTATCTCTCAAAACAAGCTGTTTTACCCTCATCAGTCAGGCTTCAAGACCGCACACTCCACTGAGACAGCCCTCCTCGCGGTGACTGAGTCATTCCTATCACTGCTACCCTGACGATACTCAGCTATTCCTCTCTTTCCCCTTCCCCTCCAGCACCCTAATTGCAAAACGCATCTCAGAATGTCTGGCAGACTTCAGCACTTGGACGACTGCCCAGCACCTGAAGCTTAACATCAACAAGACTGAGCTCCTCCTTATGTCAGGAAATATATTGGCCTCATGTGGACCTTACTGGTCACTGTCGAGGTCATTGCAGTATCTCCATCACCAACTGCGAGAAAACCCTGTGTGGTACTGGACAATCAGTTATACTGGTGATTGATCCAGAGATTGATCCAGTGATTGATCTAGTGATTGCCCGATCAACCCTCTACAACAGGGGTCTCAAACTCTCAAACTCAGTTGTGGCCCGCCGGACGATATTTTTTGGCCCCCTACTTGACACCAAAGTTTAGTCCCTTTTTTTTTCTTTTTTAAATTTATTTTTTTTTATTTTTCTTTTCTTTTTTTTCCTGAGTCGCTGTGCTTGCCTGGGGGCCTCATTTATAAAGCTTGCTGCGCATAAAAACCTTGCATAAGACGGAGGTGAAATGTACGTAGGCCAATGGTATGGCTTCTCTCAAGTGTGTGAGCGCTGGAGATACACCCTTCTCTCCTGTGTGACTCGATGTATTTCGAGCTTACTGAAGCATCTGAAACTAAACGCTTAGCAACCGAGTTCCTCAAGTTTTGGAGCATCATATCCCTAAGCATGAAATGTGCATCAGTTTTTCTCCACTGCAAACGTTGGTAGGCTATTTATTAGAAAATGTCTATGTTTTGACATGTTTGATTGCATTTTACAACTGGATACGTCGGTAGCTGTGTGTGTGTGTGTGTGTGTGTGTGTGTGTGTGTGTGTGTGTGTGTGTGTGTGTGTGTGTGTGTGTGTGTGTGTGTGTGTGTGTGTGTGTGTGTGAGTGTGTGCGTGTGTCTTCCTGTGTGTCCAGTGGGAGAGGAAATATCGACGGTGTGAAAGTGTTTTTTATCAAGTTGAGGCCCACACATATTAAATTGAAAATTTATATAATCATGAGATAAATCATATCAATCAACACGGTGCCGTGTGTTTTTGGGTGGCAGCCGTGGGCGGGGGCCCCGGCGACCCAAAACCCCGGACAACGACTCTGGCTTTAGGGACATGGAATGTCACCTCGCTGGGGGGGAAAGAGCCTGAGCTCGTGCGGGAGGCTGAGAGGTATCGACTAGAGATAGTCGGGCTCACCTCCACGCACACAGCCTGGGCTCTGGAACCCAACTCCTTGAGAGAGGCTGGACTCTCTTCCACTCTGGAGTTGCTCACGGTGAGAGGCGGCGAGCTGGTGTGGGCTTGCTCATAGCCCCCCAGCTCAGCCGCCATGTGTTGGAGTTCTCCCCCACTGAACGAGAGGGTTGTTTCCCTGCGCCTTCGGGTCGGGGATTAGGTCTCTCTCACTGTTGTCTTCGGCCTACACGGGCCGAACGGCAGTGCAGAGTACCCGGCCTTCCTGGAGGCCCTGGGAGAGGGTGCTGGAAAGTGCTCCACCAGAGCGACTCCATCGTTCTGCTGTGGGGGACTTCAATGCCCACGTGGGCAGCGACAGTGCTACCTGGAGAGGTGTGATTGGGAAGGAACGGCCTCCCCGATATCTGAACCCGAGCAGTGTTTTGTTATTGGACATCTGTGCTAGCCACAGTTTGTCCATAACGAACACCATGTTCAGGCATAAGGGTGTCCATCAGTGCACGTGGCACCAGGACACCCTAGGCCGGAGGTCAATGATCGACTTTGTAGTCGTGTCATCTGATCTCCGGCCGTATGTCTTGGACACTCGGGGTGAAGAAAAGGGGCTGAGCTGTCAACTGATCACCACCTGGTGGTGAGTTGGATTCCGCTGGCAGGGGAGGAAGCTGGTCAGACTTGGCAGACCCAAGCGTATCGTGAGGGTCTGCTTGGGAACGTCTGGCAGAATCCCCTGGTCAGGGAGGTCTTCAAACTCCACCTCCGGGAGAGCTTTGACCAGATTCCGAGGGAAGCCGGAGACATTGAGTCTGAATGGACCATGTTCTCCACTTCCATTGTTGACGCGGCCGTCCGGAGCTGTGGCCGTAAGGTCTCCGGCGCTTGTCGCGGCGGTAATCCCCGAACCCAGTGGTGGACCCCGGAAGTAAGGGATGCTGTCAAGCTGAAGAAGGAGTCCTACCGAGCCTGGCTAGCTCGGGGGACTCCCCCGAGGCAGCTGACGGGTACCGGCAGGCCAAGCCGGACGGCAGCCCCGGGCGGTCACGGAAGCAAAAACTTGGGTCTGGAAAAGTTCGGGGAGGCCATGGAGGAGGACTACCGGTCCGGCCTCAAGGAAATTCTGGGCAAACCAATCCGACGCCTCAGGAGGGGGAAGCAGTGCTCCGCCAACACTGTTTACATTACAGTGGAGGAGGGGAGCTGTTGGACCTCGACTGGGGATATCGTCGGACGGTGGAAAGGAATACTTCGAGGAGATCTCCTCAATCCCAATGGGCAACGCCTTCCGTCGAGGACGCAGAGGCTGAGGATTCAGAAGTTGATTCATTCATCACCCAAGATGAAGTCACTGAGGTAGTCCGGAAGCTCCTCAGTGGCAAGGCACCGGGGGTGGATGAGATCCGCCCTGAGTACCTCAAGTCTCTGGATGTTGCAGGGCTGTCGTGGCTGACACGCATCTGCAGCATCGCGGTGGCAGTCGGACAGTGCCTGTGCCTCTGGACTGGCAGACCGGGGTGGTGGTCCCTCTCTTCCAAAAAGTGGGACCGGAGGGTGTGTTCCAACTACCGGGGGATCCACACTCCTCCAGCCTCCCCGGGGAAAGTCTTATTCCAGGGTGCTGGAGAGGAGAATTCGGCCGATAGTCGAACCTCGGATTCAGGAGGAACAATGCGGTTTTCGTCCTGGCCGTGGAACACTAGACCAGCTCTACACCCTCCGCAGGGTGCTCGAGGGTGTATGGGAGTTTGGCCAACCAGTCCACATGTGTTTTGTGGACTTGGAGAAGGCTTTCGACCGTGTCCCACGTGGCATCCTGTGGGAGGTGCTCCGAGCGTATGGGGTCGGAGGCCCTCTGCTGAGGGCTGTACGGTCCCTGTATGACCGGAGCAGGAGCTTGGCTCGCATTGCCGGCAGTAAGTCAGACCTGTTCCCGGTGCGTGTTGGACTCCGGCAAGGCTGCCCTTTGTCACTCTGGTTCTGTTCATTAATTTTTATGGACAGAATTTTTCGGCGCAGCCAAGTGCCGGAGGGGGTACGGTTCGGGAGCCACTTGATTTCATCTCTGCTTTTTGCAGATTGATGTGGTCTTTGTGCTCCCTCGAGCCAGGACCTTTCAGCCATGCACTGGGCCGGTTTGGCAGCCAAGTGTGAAGCAGCTGGGATGAGAATCAGCACCTCTAAAGTCCGAGGCCCATGGTTTTCTCGACCGGAAAAAGGTGGCTTGCACCCTCCAGGTCGGGGAGAGTTCTCTGCCTCAGGTGGCAGGAGTTAAAGTATCTCGGGGTCTTGTTCACGAGTGAGGGGAAGAGAACGGAGCGCGATAGATCGACAGGCGGATCGGTGCGGCGGCCGCAGTAATGCGGTCATTGTATCGGTCCGTCGTGGTTAAAGAAGGAGCTGAGGCCGAAAAGGCAAAAGCTCTCGATTTACCGGTCGATCTACGTTCCCACCCTCACCTATGGTCATGACTCTGGGTCATTGACGGAAAAGAACGGGATCCCGATACAAGCGGCCGAAATGAGGTTTCCTCGCAGGGTGGCGGGCGCTCTCTTAGAGATAGGGTGCGGAGCTCTGTCACCCGGGAGGAGCTCGGAGTAGAGCCGCTGGCTCCTTCCACATCGAGAGGAGCCAGCTGAGGTGGCTCGGGTACCATTGTATAGGATGCCCCCTGGACGCCTCCCTCGTGAGGT
>OLKM01001387.1:0-19259 GCA_900291075.1 Melanogrammus aeglefinus | reverse complement strand
ATGCACTGGAACTTCAAACTGCAACTGGCTCGTTTTGGAATAATGCCTAATCACACTGGATAAGGTTTTCTTCCCCGAACTTCAAATCTGAGTCCTCAATGACTTTGGCAAGAACGTATTGACTATAATATGATGTGCGTAATGTGGTTCTATTTAATATCCTGGACCGATGGCAATGACTCAATAGCCTGAGTCCGAAGGGCTTCGGTAGCAGCCCGCCATTGTTGCGAAGCGCCGCCATTGTTTTTGTTTACAAAACGCGAAGCAGCCGCCATTGTTTTTGTTTTACAAACCGGCGTTTTTCGTACTAGTGGCTAATTATTGCTACTGTAGCTGCCTAGTCAAAACGGATTAGTGATAGCATATTGATCTAGCATCTGACAACGCCATTGATTTAACAGGTATTTTCTGTTTTCGTTGGTTTCTAAACTGTCAAATTGCACCAGGGAGTTTTCGCCAGACACGCCTCTCTTTCGCCGAGCTCCCCTTGCCTTGCGCGATCTTCCATTTACCAATGCGTGCGCAGGAGTTGAACAAGACGCTCTCGCGCCGGTGCACTAGCAAGCATAATGCGCAGTGATTAGTCATTGCGTCTCGGATGCAAGATGGGCTCAGGCCCCGTTTACCGAGCGTTGCGGGTAAACAACAAAACTTTTATGGAGGCTTTGTTTAGCGTTTTTGGGCTGTAAACGCATAATCTGAAAAGGCCTCCGGTGGAAAAGTTGAATACGCTCCACCGTAGCGTTTCGGTTACACACTGCCAGACGCAAACATGCTCGTTCTGCTCACGTCGCGTACGCGTTTACGTTGAATATAAATTGTGCGCCAGTACGGGAAATAAAGCCCCCAACAACATGTCAGATATTATTTCCATGGGGTCGGACCCGTCAGCTGCTCTGACAGCTCTAATAAACTTACAGGAGTCTTTCCACGAATGTACAGGATATGAACAGATGATTACTGAACAGAGAGGATCGTAATTCTGTTTTGGTTTTTGCGGCGTAGTAAGAGAAGAAGTAAGATTCTATGCATGCGCTCAGACATGGCGGCGTTGTGTGATAGTGGTATCACCAGCACCGAGCGAGCGCCTGGCATGCATACCCAAATCGATTTCCACACTTTTGCGTCACCGGTATGCGCAGATTTCTCCCGAATATGCTGCTCGTCTAAACGCGGAAATAAAAAGTGAGTCGCGACACCACTTTTGCGTTCTTCTGTTCAGCGTCTCCGCGCTCAGTTTACTAGCTAAAATCAAATACATAAAATATAAAAAGTAAAAACAAGTGTTATCTGTATTATGTGTTATTTCGTCTGTGTGTAACATGAAGCAACAATGTTTTTTGAAACCTGCCTGGCAACGGACGATCGCGTCGAATGATGACGTACGTTTTCGAACGTAGCGGTAGGCCTTCAATTTTCGCCCCCGGGTACAATTTTGGTGTGAACAGTGCCTTATTTTTGGTTTGTTTACCCATGGGCCATGGCAACGTGATTGCTACCTGCTTTCCTCATTGGCTGAATGAAGACGTTTTTAGACTCAATCAATATTAGGTCTGGGAGACGAATCTCTGCTTGTTTGTATACTTTATTTACGTGACCTATTTTTGTTATATGTTTAAAAAAAAGAAAAAATAATTAAGTTCTCCTGTTTTGTGTATCAGCTTCACCGTTTCACCTTCCGGGATTGTTTCGTTTTCGACCGAATCGTTTGCGGACCGACCCATCACTGTGTGTGTGTGTGTGTGTGTGTTGTGTTGGTGTGTGTGTGTGTTTTGTGTGTGTTGTGTGTGTGTGTGTGTTGTGTGTGTGGTGTGTTGTGTGTGGTTGTGTGTGTGTGTGTGTGTTGTGGTGTGTGTGTGTGTCTAAAATGTCTGCAGATTTATTCCTTATAATCGCTGCCGCCCCTTCAGGATATTGCCTCAACTGATTTGACTCTAGGATCTGCCACAAACATGATCACATAATTTATGCTTTCATTATATATTAGTTACTATTAGGACTACTTATATTTATATATCTGCATATTTATTTTGGGCCCTATTGCCTGTGTTTGTGTTTGCATTTGTTGCTTTTTGCACTGCTTTATTTTTGCACTGTGGGTAGTGGAGCAACACATCCATCATTTCGTTAGTCAAGTTTTTTCATGACAATAAATCTGAATCTGTTATAAATTATTACTTTTTTTAACTAACTTGCTACAGGTCACACGGCAGAGTTTGTGACGTGGCTTTAGGGTTTCTACACTCTTCCCATGTGTATTGTTCTGACCCCGTGATCTGGCCTCTGTTGTTTCAGCAGGTTGTGGCAGATACCCGAGATGGCCTGATAACCGCACTGGGGGAGCCGGTGGTGTGGTTCCTGAAGGGACTTCCAAGAGAAGTGGGCATCATCCCTGGCATCCACCGCACGCAACGTCTCTGCCTCAGCGCTGGTCAGCTCAAAGCTTCTCTTTGTTGTGCTCTAAATCACCTCCACACCCCTTGGTCTCTCTGATACTTTTCTCTGTTCACCATATATTAAATTATTACTTACCATTACGTTATGTCCATATAAGATAACACTGGAGTGTGTGTATGACTAGGCAAGTACATGTGGGTGAATGGCCATAGTACCATGCACTGCAAGTACATGTGGGCGAATGTTCATAGAGACCATGAACTGCAAGTGGGGTGAATGGTTGTAGCACCAGTTACACCAGTATACAGTTTTTACAAGTTAACATTTGTCTGGAAGAAGTTTGTTGCATGGTATCCTTGCTGCTGCTTATGTGCCGTAACCTCAATCCTGGCAGGATATCCACCGGAGAAGACGTCAGCCACCTCTAAATTTCT
This sequence comes from Melanogrammus aeglefinus, assembly GCA_900291075.1. Taxonomy (NCBI): domain Eukaryota; kingdom Metazoa; phylum Chordata; class Actinopteri; order Gadiformes; family Gadidae; genus Melanogrammus; species Melanogrammus aeglefinus. Next base: position 16,428 of record OLKM01001387.1, on the reverse strand, counting down.
GCTCGACGCTGCTATACCCTCCAATTCTGCGCTACTCACGGTTGTTTCTACCTGCACTGACCTCGAAGTGACTCTGGAACTGCCCCATCGCGGTCAAGAAGGCAGAACTCATCTCGACCTACGGCATCCCTCATGACTCTCCACTTCCTGGCCCTTACAGAGATTGGATCACTCCAGAGAATTCTGTCACTCCAGCTGCCCTCTCAACTGCCTCTACTCGTTCTCACACCACCCAAGAACCGTCATTGGCATGGAGGAGCGACTTCAAATTCTCTTCTCTGCCAAAGTAGTTCCTACCTGGTCCTTCCAACTGGAACACTTGACCAGATATGCATTTGAACTCCACACGGTCACCCTTCCTATCAAGCTCTTACATTGTGATGATTTTCCCGTCCTTCCAGGTTCCCTTTCTTACGACTATTACTATTAGATTTTCTCTCTTCTGTCCACAAAGGGAAGCTTCTGACACTCTGCTATCCTCCCTCTCCTCTTCTTTGGACTTCCTCTGATCCCTTCAACTCCAGACTTGCGCGATCCGCTCTACCCCTTCCTTGGCTGTCCGAATCTCTGCGGGCTTGGAGGGCAGAGGTACGGGCAGCTGAGGGGAAATGGAAGGAGATCAGACTTTCCTAATGAGCTCTCTCCACTACCTTCACCTCCTCTCAGACTTCCTCAATTGTATCAACAACCACATCTGCCTTCTACCTGACCAAAATCAACTCTCCACCTCCAATCCTAGGAAACAGTTTTTCATGTTCTCTTCCCTCCCCCCCCTCCCTTCCTTCCGCCACAGCTGTTGTTCTTTGTTACCTACTTTACCAAAGGGGGGAAGGAAATCAGCTCCTCTCTTACCCCTGCCATCATCCTCCTTCCCCTATCCCCACCTCTGTTTACATCCACTTAATCTCTCTCCGCCAAAGATGTCAACAGAATAGTTATGTCTAACCAGGCCTCACCCTGGTTAGACGTAATTCCTCACTCTCTCCAGGCCGTCTCAAACGACATCCCTGCCATTTCTCACCGCCTAATCAACTTCTCTCCCACTCACTTCAGGACTTGTTCCAGCGTCTTCCCAAGACTGCCAGAATCAAGGCGCTCCATAAAAAACCGACCCTTGACAACCCCGACATCCAGAATTACAGACTGATATCTCTTCTTTCATTCCTTTCTAAAACATCGCTAACCACTGTCCTCTTTCTTCTGTCTATCTCTCAAAACAAGCTGTTTTACCCTCATCAGTCAGGCTTCAAGACCGCAACACTCCACTGAGACAGCCCTCCTCGCGGTGACTGAGTCATTCTATCACTGCTACCCTGCCACGATACTCAGCTTATTCCTCTCTTTCCCCTTCCCCTCCAGCACCTAATTTGCAAACGCATCTCTCAGAATGTCTGGCAGACTTCAGCACTTGGACGACTGCCCAGCACCTGAAGCTTAACATCAACAAGACTGAGCTCCTCCTTATGTCAGGAAATATATTGGCCTCATGTGGACCTTACTGGTCACTGTCGAGGTCAATTGCAGTATCTCCATCACCAACTGCGGAGAAAACCCTGTGTGGTTACTGGACAATCAGTTATACTGGTGATTGATCCAGAGATTGATCCAGTGATTGATCTAGTGATTGCCGGATCAACCCTCTACAACAGAGGGGTCTCAAACTCTCAAACTCAGTTGTGGCCCGCCGGACGATATTTTTTGGCCCCCTACTTGACACCAAAGTTTAGTCCCTTTTTTTTTCTTTTTTAAATTATTTTTTTTTATTTTTCTTTTCTTTTTTTTTCTGAGTCGCTGTGCTTGCCTGGGGGCCTCATTTATAAAGCTTGCTGCGCATAAAAACCTTGCATAAGACGGAGGTGAAATGTACGTAGGCCAATGGTATTGCTTCTCTCAAGTGTGTGAGCGCTGGAGATACACCCTTCTCTCCTGTGTGACTCGATGTATTTCGAGCTTACTGAAGCATCTGAAACTAAACGCTTAGCAACCGAGTTCCTCAAGTTTTGGAGCATCATATCCCTAAGCATGAAATGTGCATCAGTTTTTCTCACTGCAAACGTTGGTAGGCTATTTATAGAAAATGTCTATGTTTTGACATGTTTGATTGCATTTTACAACTGGATACGTCGGTAGCTGTGTGTGTGTGTGTGTGTGTGTGTGTGTGTGTGTGTGTGTGTGTGTGTGTGTGTGTGTGTGTGTGTGTGTGTGTGTGTGTGTGTCGTGTGTCTTCCTGTGTGTCCAGTGGGAGAGGAAATATCGACGGTGTGAAAGTGTTTTTTATCAAGTTGAGGCCCACACATATTAATTGAAATTTATATATCATGAGATAAAATCATCAATCAACACGGTGCCGTGTGTTTTGGGTGGCAGCCGTGGGCGGGGGCCCCGGCGACCCAAACCCCGGACAACGACTCTGGCTTTAGGGACATGGAATGTCACCTCGCTGGGGGGGAAAGAGCCTGAGCTCGTGCGGGAGGCTGAGAGGTATCGACTAGAGATAGTCGGGCTCACCTCCACGCACAGCCTGGGGCTCTGGAACCCAACCTCTTGGAGAGAGGCTGGACTCTCTTTCCACTCTGGGAGTTGCTCACGGTGAGAGGGCGGCGAGCTGGTGTGGGCTTGCTCATAGCCCCCAGCTCAGGCCGCCATGTGTTGGAGTTCTCCCCACTGAACGAAGAGGGTTGTTTCCTGCGCCCTTCGGGTCGGGGATAGGTTCTCTCACTGTTTGTCTCGGCCTACGGGCCGAACGGCAGTGCAGAGTACCCGGCCTTCCTGGAGGCCCTGGGAGGGGTGCTGGAAAGTGCTCCAACCAGGGACTCCATCGTTCTGCTGGGGGACTTCAATGCCCACGTGGGCAGCGACAGTGCTACCTGGAGAGGTGTGATTGGGAGGAACGGCCTCCCCGATCTGAACCCGAGCAGTGTTTTGTTATTGGACATCTGTGCTAGCCACAGTTTGTCCATAACGAACACCAATGTTTCAGGCATAAGGGTGTCCATCAGTGCACGGTGGCACCAGGACACCTAGGCGGAGGTCCAATGATCGACTTTGTAGTCGTTGTCATCTGATCTCTCCGGCCGTATGTCTTGGACACTCGGGGTGAGAAAGGGGCTGAGCTGTCAACTGATCACCACCACTGGTTGGTGAGTTGGATCCGCTGGCAGGGGAGGAGAGGCTGGTGTCGACTTGGCAGACCCAAGCGGTATCGTGAGGGTCCTGCTGGGAACGTCTGGCAGAAATCCCCTGTCAGGGAGGTCTTCAACTCCCACCTCCGGGAGAGGCTTTGACCAGATTCCGAGGGAAGCCGGAGACATTGAGTCTGAATGGACCATGTTCTCCACTTCCATTGTTGACGCGGCCGTCCGGAGCTGTGGCCGTAAGGTCTCCGGCGCTTGTCGCGGCGGTATCCCGAACCCAGTGGTGGACCCCGGAAGTAAAGGGATGCTGTCAAGCTGAAGAAGGAGTCCTACCGAGCCTGGCTAGCTCGGGGGACTCCCGAGGCAGCTGACGGGTACCGGCAGGCCAAGCGGACGGCAGCCCGGGCGGTCACGGGAAGCAAAAACTTGGGTCTGGGAAAAGTTTCGGGAGGAGCATGGAGGAGGACTACCGGTCGGCCTCAAGGAAATTCTGGCAAACCATCCGACGCCTCAGGAGGGAGGAAGCAGTTGCTCCGCCAACACTGTTTTACAGTGGAGGAGGGGAGCTGTTGACCTCGACTGGGGATATCGTCGGACGGTGGAAGGAATACTTCGAGGATCTCTCAATCCCACTGGCCACGCCTTCGTTCGAGGACGCAGAGGCTGAGGATTCAGAAGTTGATTCATTCATCACCCAAGAATGAAGTCACTGAGGTAGTGTCCGGAAGCTCCTCAGTGGCAAGGCACCGGGGGTGGATGAGATCCGCCCTGAGTACCTCAAGTCTTCTGGATGTTTGCAGGGCTGTCGTGGCTGACACGCATCTGCAGGCATCGCGTGGCAGTCGGGGGACAGTGCCTCTGGACTGGCAGACCGGGGTGGTGGTGTCCTCTCTTCAAAAAGTGGGACCGGAGGGTGTGTTCCAACTACCGGGGGATCACACTCCTCAGCCTCCCGGGGAAAGTCTATTCCAGGGTGCTGGGAGAGGAGATATCCGGCCGATAGTCGAACCTCGGATTCAGGAGGAACAATGCGGTTTTCGTCCTGGCCGTGGAACACTAGACCAGCTCTACACCCTCCGCAGGGTGCTCGAGGGTGTATGGGAGTTTGGCCAACCAGTCCACATGTGTTTTGTGGACTTGGAGAAGGCTTTCGACCGTGTCCCACGTGGCATCCTGTGGGAGGTGCTCCGAGCGTATGGGGTCGGAGGCCCTCTGCTGAGGGCTGTACGGTCCCTGTATTGCCGGAGCAGGAGCTTGGCTCGCATTGCCGGCAGTAAGTCAGACCTGTTCCCGGTGCGTGTTGGACTCCGGCAAGGCTGCCCTTTGTCACTGGTTCTGTTCATTATTTTTATGGACAGAATTTTTCGGCGCAGCCAAGTGCCGGAGGGGGTACGGTTCGGGGAGCCACTTGAATTTCATCTCTGCTTTTTTGCAGAATGATGTGGTCTTGTTGGCTCCCTCGAGCCAGGACCTTCAGCATGCACTGGGGCGGTTTGCAGCCAAGTGTGAAGCAGCTGGGATGAGAAATCAGCACCTCTTCTAAGTCCGAGGCCATGGTTCTCGACCGGAAAAAGGTGGCTTGCACCTCCAGGTCGGGGGAGAGTTCCTGCCTCAGGTGGAGGAGTTTAAAGGTATCTCGGGGGTCTTGTTCACGAGTGAGGGGAGAACGGAGCGCGGGATCGACAGGCGGATCGGTGCGGCGCCGCAGTAATGCGGTCATTGTATCGGTCCGTCGTGGTGAAAGAAGGAGCTGAGCCGAAAGGCAAAGCTCTCGATTTACCGGTCGATCTACGTTCCCACCCTCACCTATGGTCATGAACTACACTGGGGTCATGACCGAAAGAACGGGAATCCCGGATACAAGCGGCCGAAATGAGTTTCCTCCGCAGGGTGGCGGGGCGCTTCCTTTAGAGATAGGGTGCGGAGCTCTGTCACCGCGGGAGGAGCTCGGAGTAGAGCCGCTTGCTCCTCCACATCAGAGAGGAGCCAGCTGAGGTGGCTCGGGTACCTGTATAGGATGCCCCTGGACGCCTCCCTCGTGAGGTGTTCCGGGCATGTCCCACCGGGAGGAGGCCCCGAGGAAGACCCAGGACACGCTGGAGTGACTACGTCACTCGGCTGGCCTGGGAACGCCTTGGGGTCCCCCCGGAAGAGCTGGAGGAAGTGTCCGGGGAGAGGGAAGTCTGGGGATCCCTGCTCCGACTGCTGCCCCCGCGACCCGACTCCGGATTAAGCGGATGGCAATGGATGGATGGATGGATGAGATAAAATCATGTAATACATTTATGAAATTATACAAGCATCTCTTCTCAAAAATATTCAACCCTGGAAGTTTCTCTGCCGCAATCATCTGCGTGTCTAGGGCTTTTTTCTTTTTTTTTCTTCCAGTGTTAAAATGATGAACAGATGAAGAGCAGCAGTGATCAGGAGGAGTAGGCAAGAAAAGCCATATGTTCAGAAGGACAGTTCATGTTTTGAAGAAGGTTCATGTTTTAAAGAGCCGTTCATGTTGAAAAGAGCCATTCATGTTAAAAAAAAAAGCATTCGTGTTGCAGCACTCTTAATAGTAAAGCTTGAGGAGACTGGATATTTGTACTTTTTTGTGGAATACTTGATGCGGCCCAACCTCACCAAGACTCTACCTCCAGCGGCCCCCAGGTAAATTGAGTTTGAGACCCCTGCTCTACAACATCCACAGGATCCGGGACTTACTCATGAGGCAAGCAGCTCAGCTCCTTGTCCAAGTGCTCGTCATCTCGTAACCTACTTAAATCCTACCATGTCCGTGATCTCCACTGGCTCCCTGTAGTAGCTTGCATCAGATTCAAGATGATGGTACTGGCCTTCAATCGAAATGCCTCTGCCTACCTCTAAGCGTTCGTCAGGCTACAAATCCCAGCTCAAGTGCTCCGCTCAACAGCCTCAGCTTGAAGCCTGATACCGCCAATGCTAACAGCAAACAAAGGTTGATCATCAAAGACAAAACTCTTCTCTGTTTTGGCACCGCAGTGGTGGAACGAGCTCCCTGCTGATGTCAGGGCCGCAGAGTTGCTCAACAGCTTCCGCAAGACTCAAGACTCACTTGTTCAGACTCTGCATAGCCTCCCCCCCTAGCCCCCCACACCCCTCTTATGCACTTATTATGTTATACATCTGGCACTTATTGTATGTTGTACGTCCTTGCACGTATAAATAGTACTTAGCATTGTGTAGCATCTTATCCTAGCTATTTTTGCTTTATAAGAGGAATTGGTTAACCTGGTGATTGTTAGTGCTTGGCACTTGGTTCTATGAACATCCTTACTGAAAAGACAGCAATATATTGTTTATTTTCCCTCTGACAAAAGTACTTATTGTAAATCGCTTTAGGTAAAGCGTCTGCTTCATGCCCTAAATGTAATTCTAGATGTAGCAATGATGGTAGTACCATACATTGCAGACACTGTATACTTTAGTGAAATGTCCCTTAGTGTTTGTGCGTGTGGCCAGGCTGCGACAACGGTGATAGTCTGGGACGTGAGCACGGGGGAAGCCATGATCACCCTGGAGGACATGCACCCAGACGTTATCTTCAGTGCCTGCTGGAACCGCAACGGCAGCCTGATCTGCACCGCCTGCAAGGACAAGACCATCCGCGTCATTGACCCCCGCAAGGAGGCCATCGTCGCCGTGAGAGCAACCTCTTTTCCCCCTTCCTTCCCATAAACCCAGAAACATGATATATCAAAACCAAGGCTGCAACTAACTATTATGTGCATTATTCGTATCTTTTTGTATGTTCTAATAGTCTAGAATGTCATAAATAATATGAAATGAAATCACAAATTACAAGACTTAAAAGCGACATCTTAAGCAGTCAAGAAAAAAAATTCATTTTGTAATGATCCATTAGCCAGATATTTAAATTTCTGAAGCATTAAGTAGCAAATGTTAGGCATTTGTACTTGATAAATGACAGAGAAATATAAACTATAAATTAATTGATTAATTTATTAATCATTGCAGCCCTAATCAAAACATTATATCTCTGTTGTTTCTGCCCACATTCTTGTTCTAACTGTTTCACCTCTGTACCTGAACCTGGTAGGAGAAAGAGAAGGCCCATGAAGGGGCTCGGCCAATGAGAGCCATTTTCCTGTCTGACGGGAATGTCTTCACAACGGGTTTCAGCCGAATGAGTGAGAGACAACTAGCCCTGTGGAACCCGGTAGGCAGCCACACCCCTCCACACCAGACCCAGCCAATCGATGTACGCTGATGTCTCCCAAGAGGCGAAACTCTCTGCAGACTTTGGGCCCTATCTTGCATCCGGCGCAATTTACTTTCTACACTGATGCATGTGTCGTTGCTAGTTTGCAACTGGCGCAGAGCGTTCTTTTCCCTCCACCGCCACGCGTCGGTAAATTAGGGAAAGATCTTGCGCCCCAAGGGGCGGTTCGGCAAAGGAGGAGGCATGTGCTGGCGCAAACGTTCCCAGGTGCTATTTTGCCGTTTCAGAAAACAATTGCGCCACAAACCAGGAAATACCTGGTTTAAAGTCAGTGGCGCATTGTTCAGATGCTATTTTAAGGGCGCATGCATAATGTTGCTTGTGCACCTCGCGCATACACTTTGCTTCTCTCATCTACCTAGCCACACATTCTTGGTAAATTATTTGGGAAAGAACAGCTGATACAGCGGTAATAAGTTGCACTTTTAAATCAATGCACCTGCAAACACCGTACAGCAAACACATATTTTCTTGACAAGCCCATAACTTTTAGGATTGATGAGTATTTGATTGTGAGAAAACATTGTTTTACCGCGAGTGAATGTTAGAAAGAATGAATGAATGCGGGTGCGCATGTGGGTATGTGTAAAATAATTAATGAATGTGTGTGCGTCCATCAGTTTAAACACACGCAAACTCAACATGTAACGCATAATACAGTCCATGGGAATGTATATTAACAGGGGGACACATGCATATTAGGAACACAAGTCGATAACGATAATGTATACAATACTGGTAAGAAACGATGTTTGTTAATGTATTGTGTATATAATTAAATAGAACCACAGCTACCGCATATCATATGTGTGTTAAGTTTTCTTTGCCGAAATTTATTTGAGGACTCAGTATTTCTGAAGTTGTGCAAGAAAACGCTATTCCATGTGTGAATTAGGCCATATTATTTGGCCATAAACTGAGCCATTTGAAGTTTGAAATGCATGTGGTCATGCATCTGTCTCATCGGAGATTGCAAACGCGCAAAAATATCAACTCGCCAGATTCAAATGCGCTAATGGCTCTTAAAGAGGATGGGAGATGGCACTCTCATTGGTTTATTGCGCTTTACGCCCAAACCAGACCTACAGGTAATTAGGCTACTTTAGATTTGCGCCAGGCGCAAGAGTCATTTATGCGCCGGTAAAATAGCAACATCGCCATAGAACTGCCCACAAAGCTACTTGCGCTTGGTGCTTCTCACTTGTGTTTCAGACCGTTAAAATAGGGCCCTTTGTGTTGAGTCGCTCTTTAAAAAATATATATATATTTTCTTTTTTTTACTTTAGAGGCCTATAGTGAGTAACATAACAGTGACCGCCCCCTTTTAGAACAGCCCTGGATCCAGAAGTCAATTTCCCAATTTTCCAAATTTTAATTTTCACCGTTGACCTTTCGTAAAATCGGTTTAATAGAGTTAAAATAAAAAGAGTTTTAATCCTGGAACCAAGCCAATCGTTTGTCAAGGTAGTCGTGACCATAAAACGTTTGATTCAGGGCAAAAAAAAATATTTGGAAAATGTAAGAAAAGGCAAAAGGTACACAAGACTGTACATTATTTTTTTGAACGAGAGAAGGAACCCCTCCTCCCATGAAAGTGGTTCAAGCCCAATAGTTCAGTGCGTATCTTGCATCTTATTACTTTTGTCATTATTATATTGTTAATACAAGTTGTGTCATATATTATCATATCATATATTTTTACTTTTATTTTTTATCATACATTATATATCAACATATTTTCAACATGTAGAGCTCATTTCCTCTACAGCTTGCACAACCACTCTAACTTTCCATTAATCGAAGGGAAATCATGGTTGCTGATGTACGCGATTGAGTTCAGTAGCAGTAGCAGTCATCCACGGCTTGACTTGTGCGAGTGCAATAAATGTTTCATGCTAACTGAAAGCTCCACCAATCAAGACATTATTCCATACTTTAGGATTATAATGTAGTGTAATATAGTGGTTTCAAAGACATCGCAAATAAAACCTAAATGTTTACGTCTTCAACTTTTAGCTTCTGCAGGATGTACAAGTTAGGAGACCTTACTATCATTTCACAATATAACATTGTGTGGTAAGTATACTTTGGATGGTTACGACATTATGGCTTTTAATCAAAACCTCTATAGTGAAAATGAATTTAGATTTTTACTTCTGGAACCAGACTGTTGCGCTCTATTGTTAACTAGATGACTCTATTTCTCCCATTTTATTTCCACTGTCGGTTATGCTTTATTAAATCTTGCAGTAGTGAACAAGATTTCAAACGTAAGAGTCAATGTCGTTCCTGTGTTCGTAGGAAAGCATGGACGAGCCCATCTCCGTGCACGAGATGGACACCAGCAACGGAGTCCTTCTGCCCTTCTATGACCCCGACACCAACGTGGTTTACCTCTGTGGAAAGGTACCTGACCGAGAAACACTGTCGCAACACACCCCAGAAGCGAATGATGCCGTGGTCCTCTTTGTATTTCCAGCAGTGGACCCAGTGGTCAACAATGAGTGGATTGTGTTTTAACAGGGCGACAGCAGCATCCGCTACTTTGAGATCACAGACGAGGCGCCCTTTGTCCACTACCTCAGCACCTACACCACCAAGGAGCCCCAGAGAGGGATGGGCTACATGTCAAAGAGGGGCCTGGATGTCAACAAGTGTGAGATCGCCCGGTAAGACACGGATATAGGGATTGACTTGACTTCATCAGCAGGAGGCAGTGTTAATCCATCCTTTAGCTGGGAGTGTGTGTAGTGGGTGGATGATGGGTGTGTTTGGATGTGTATAGTAGTGGAGGATGGGTGTGTAGTAGTGAACGATGGATGTGTAGTAGTGAACGATGGCTGTGTAGTAGTGAACGATGGCTGTGTAGTAGTGAACGATGGCTGTAGTAGTGAACGATGGCTGTGTAGTCGTGGACGATGGCTGTGTAGTAGTGGACGATGGGTGTATAGTAGTGGATGATGGGTGTATAGTAGTGGATGATGGGTGTATAGTAGTGGATGATGGCTGTGTAGTATAAATCTTCCTCTAAAATCCCATTCAAATTTTATTCCTTTTTATTTTTAATATTGAAGTTGTATTATGCATGATATATTATATATATTAACTCTGTACCTATACACTGTATACACAGGCTTATGGATTGCCAAAGCTTCTATTAACCAATAAACCATTCTTTCTTACCAAGTTAATAATAAGCACAATTTACAAAAGGACAATCCATTAACGCTGCCTATTGACAGCGTTTATATAATTAGCTGCGTGGTGATGGACAGCACTGACTCAAGACTCATCTTGTTGGGTCCTTTAACATTGAATGTGATTCTTTGTTTAGGGGAGCTTTTGCGAAAAGGCAATATTAACTTCATTGCACCAAGGAAGTTTATTCACAATCTCGCCAGTGAATATATCTGTTAAACCAATCCCATTGGGGTGTCTCTGTCACAGTCATGTTGGACACTAGTGTTGGCTCTTTCGCGAACGAACCGGTTCGAATGAACGAATCTTTAAGACGAACGAACTGAACCGGTTCGAAACGAAGCGAACCGGTTCATTTCTCTCGTTCGTCTCGTTCAGTCGAGTTTCCGGTGAATCGTGGTGAACGAGAGAAACAAACCGGTTCGCTTCGTTTCTCTCATTCGTCTCGTTCACCACGATTCACCGGAAACTCGACTGAACGAACGAACGAGTTTCCGGTAGCACGGACTCCACTGAGTCTGGCTGACTCAGCTGAGAACCGTGCAATGACATGCATTCCATGATGCGATTCACCGCTACCGGAAACCAGGCTGAACGAATGAACGATTCGCGAACGACTCCTCCCAGACCCTCGACTCGCTGACAGTTCGTTCACTCACGAGAAGACCCCGAAGCCGCCGCCAGGCGCCGCCATTTGCGCCATTTCGAATTTCAGCCGCCGCCAGTCAAGTAATAATTCTATCACATAGTAGGGCTTTGACTCCGAATGTGAATGAAGTATTGATTAGACAGCGATTTATTAGAAACCTAATAAACCGTTGGAACACGCAAGACCGGTAACCAAAGCAACGGCGGTAAACAAACCTCGCAAAACCCAATCCAGGTCGTACTGAAGGCATTTAATGGTCAAAATATTATTAATAAATATTCGAATATATTCGAATATTAATAAACAAACGTCGAATATGATTTTTGGGCAAAAGTCAAAGCCCTGGTATCTGTCTGTCTGTGTGTGTGTGTGAATTATTCTATTATTTATTTAGTTTGATATTGTTTATAAATTTCTTCATTCAAATCTATTAGATCTCAGAATTATTTCATAGTGAAAAAGATGGCTGTGTGTTCCACAGTTGACACAGTAGCTCATTCAGTGTTGAGGGATAGGCCTATTGTAGCCCAAGGTTAAAGAGGAAAACTCAAATGTGTTATATTGGCTTTGATAATGATGATGATAATAATAATAATAATAATAATAATAATAATAATAATAATACACATACTATTACGTTCTTAATAGGGTTACCAACTTGTAACGGCATCGAATTACATTTCCAAAGTAACCTTCCAGTACTGGAGCTGAATAAATGGCACACATTGTTGCATGCACTGCACCAGGAGTAGGTTATATATTAGTTATAAGTAGGCTATACTTAGTTAGCTTCAACGATACACGATATAATATAATATATTATAATATAAATAAAAAATAACGATATAAGTGGAACGTCCATGTAGGCATACGCAGCAGCACTACGCGCAGGGGATGCCGCATGATATGCCGCACGGCATATCATTAAATATCGTATTATCTCTGAGGTAAAGTAAAGCCTCAGGTAGTTCGTTACATCGTTTCCACACCATTCGATTCACCGGAAACTCCGACTGAACGGTGGGAGTCGTTCGCGAATCGGGTCTAGTTTTCCGGTAGCGGGTGAATCGCATCATGGAATGCACGCCATTGCACGGTTCTTCAGCTGAGTTCAGTCAGACTCAGTGGAGTTAGTGCTACCGGAAACTCGACTGAACAAACAAACAAACGAATCGATTCGCGAACGACTCCTTTTGGCGAACTGAATCACGCGAACTGGTTCACGGAAACGAATCACTAAATCCACCACAATTGGACACTGTAGGACATGGCAGAGGTAACTGTCTATTTATCCGTTTCCTGAGCTGTGTTGAGCATCCTGGATCCGTCAGCAGCCCATCAGGACATATATCTTGGTGAAAGCACGGAGCGTAAGCTCGTCTTTAGAGGACTATATTGGTGGAGGATTACATTTGTCGGAGCAATTCACCAGCACAATTATATGAATTTGCCACATATTCGCATCGCAGCTGATGTAAATAATTTATAACGTGCAGAAAAACTTAATTTTTCATTAGGCTTAAGGTGACAAAAGCATTTAGTAGTTTTTACGTGAGCCAAGATTCACTTACGTTAGCCAAACACATTTACAAAATATGAAAGAATAAACATTTTAATATTAATTTAACATTTGATTAGTATTCTTTTTTTTGTTGACTATTCGCCTTATACTTAACTCCCGAAATTCAACAGCCTGTGTGTAGTAATGGATAATGTGTGTGTAGTAGTGGAGGGTGGATGTGTGTAGTAGTGGATGGTGGATGTGTGTAGTAGTGGAGGGTGGATGTGTGTAGTAGTCGAGGGTGGGTGTGTGTGGATGTGTGTAGTAGTGGATGATGGGTGTGTGTGGATGTGTGTAGTAGTGGATGATGTTTGTAGTAGTGGATGATGATGTGTGTGTTCTTGTGTTTCCAGCTTTTACAAGCTGCAGGAGAGGAAGTGCGAGCCCATCATCATGACGGTGCCCAGGAAGGTGAGTTCAGTTCTAATCGTATGAACAGGAAGTTTCCCCTGCTGGCCTCTAGCTGCTCCAGCCCAACAACACACTAGTTTAGCATTGAGAACAGCCCAGTGTCATTATAGAAAAGGAAAAGCCAACCATACGCTGTTGTCCTTAATGGTCCCCCCTTCCACAGTCTGACCTGTTCCAGGATGACCTCTACCCCGACACGGCGGGGCCGGACCCGGCTCTGGAGGCAGAGGACTGGTTCGAGGGCAAGAATGGAGACCCCATCCTCGTCTCCCTGAAGAACGGCTATGTCCCTGGCAAGAACCGAGACCTCAAAGTGATCAAGAAGAACATTCTGGACAACAAGGCAAAGAACACGGAGAAGACGGGACCCACAACCAAGACCTCAAGCCCCACTGCCTCCATAGTGAGTTGTATGTGTGTGAGTGTGTGTTTCAGTGTCTGGGTGTGTGTCTTTTCTACATTATCCCAGTGTGTTTTGAATTTAGTTTCCACTGTTTAAAATAACAAAGCTGTGTCTTTATATAACATTTTCTTTCTCTGGGCGTTGGGCCATCTTGCTTCTGTACACTAAATGGAGCCCTGCTATTGGCCCCCGACACTGTGCCGCTGCGTCTTCGTCCATGGGCATATACACTTTAAGGGGCAGGCAGAGGTTTTGTAGATGTTGGTAACGCACATCTCTGAGTCCCCACAACCTCTTCCCTAAGACCCCGCCCTGCCCTCCGCCTCTCTCTCTCTGTAATTACAGCCTGCTCCTCAACGGTCTGTTAACCGTTTAGAGCCTACAGCAGAACCAGAGTTCAACTGACTGGAAATGCATCGGCCATGCTTCTTCTGCAAATGAATGTGCTCAAACTGGTTTGCTTTTGTTTTTTGTTGTCTTTTTATTGTTAATCCCCCCCCCCCCCGTACTCTCTTCGCAGAAGGGTGATGTCAAGCTGGATGAGATCTTGAACGAGATAAATCCCTCAAGGAGCTGGTGAGCAGTCAGGAAAAGAGAATCATCCAACTTGAAGAGCAAATGTCCAAAATTGCCATTTAAGGGTTGCGTCCGTCTCCCCCCCCCCCCCCCCCATCATCCTCTATCAAACCCACTACAATTCAGGACTTTCTATTGGCTGGGCGGTGGGCAGGACTAGTCAATGCCAAACTCAATGACGGAGTTCTTCCCCAAGCCTGCCTAGCAACATTCCTGATTTATTATTATTTTCGTAACTAGCCCCTTACCCCTCCTCAGTCAGCGCTGAATGAATCCCAAAGGACTCGAGGCAAACTAGAAGAAAATATGCTTTCTTTTTTTTCTTTCTTTCTTTTGTTGCGTCTATTTTCTTTTCCAATTATGACCAAGATCACACTTTTTCTTTGCTTTAATTTTTTCTTTCTGAGTCGGTGGCAGTATTTCATCAACCAAAGCACGCATTCTGTTGCCATATTCAAAGTTGTCTTGTTTACACCTTTTTCACAGTATTTTTATTATATATTTCTTTGTGGGAACATTCCAAATGTATAGCCTAGGACTCAGTGGTGTATTCTGCTCAGTATCGTGCATAAATCAATCTTTAGAGGAAGAAGTCATTATGATAGGCAGAATTAAATCCTTCAAATAATTCAACCAAACTCAAAGTAATGTGCCACACTCACAAACCTGATAACTTTCTTGACATAGCTGAGACATCCACTCTTGTTGATCTTGTTTTAAACGTCCCGAATTGGAATATTAGACTTATTGTCGCGCCTCCAATAGGCACCAGTAACTTATGCCTATACAATTAATGTAAAAGGTTTTGAAGTTATTTCATTTAAAGCTACTGTTCTAGGCCCAAGGGTAAATTACAAAACTAATTTTTTTTACAAAAAAACTACCTATAAAACTGACTATTGCAGCCTTGCGGACTGTCGCATGTCCCCTCACTCTCAACTTTAATCTAATTCCATCCCACTTTGGACTAATAACATTGGAACAGGGCAGCCGTTAACATTAACACTCTCAGATATGTCTTTACTGTTTCTTTTAAATGCTTATATACATCTCCCTTGTTTTGTTTATCTATTGGGCTCTATAACTAGGACTCTCTCCCTTCCATTCCTCTGGTCACCCCATACCTCTCTCATGTTCTATCCTCTCTCCCGTCCAACCATTCATGCCCAAAACAAAGTTTGTTCAATGTCTCGAACCGCCACAACTGCAGATCTGTCGAGAACTTGAAATTTGTAGGATTGTTATTAAAATATTTCATGCCAACCGAATTGACAAGCTACTTATTACTTACAACCAATTTCACATCATGCTATTGCTTTGCTGTTCTTTTCATCGCTCCATCTTGCTTGTTATCCTGCATTGCACATTACACTCCTTGTATTCTGTTATGTCGTCTTCCGCCAACTTCAATTCCAAAGTCTATTGAATTGTTTAGGCGGTAAATGTAGTTTGTCAGTTTATTGTCTTGAATTTCAATAAGGATAGCAAGCCTTCCTGATCTGATAGGGGTGCAAGCCGGTTGTGATTGCTTCCGAGTGCCTTCTGTTAAAAGTGTGCTACACACTTTGACGACCAGGACAGATGACAGGGCGGTTGCTAAAGGCGAAGACGTGCGATCGTTGTCGGTGCTCTCGAGGAAACATTTGTAGACTGCACGTAACTTTCTTGTGATGGCATGACATGGAACCCCCTATGCAGTGATAATTTATTGACCCAAAATCTGTGGTCTGATGCTCTTACTAAAAGTTGGCCGCCTTGAATGTTTCAGCGATGAACATTCTGAAAACATTGTTAATAACAGCTGTGTATGAGCACAGTAGAAGTTCTTATATCATGCAAGATTTGTTGCTATTTTTATTAACGCAAGCCTGTCATCTCTAACTACAAACTCCAAAATCCATCAGCAATGACCTTCGATCGTTTTGCCCACTATTGACTATTGACTTACGAATCCGATTTACTTTTACCATGTGTCACCACAGAGACACCATAGACTTAGTCATTATACTTGTAGCCTCCGGAGAGCAGAAAAGGTTTTAAGAGATGTAGTAATAACTTATCAAAAGGACACGGTAGGTTACAATTGACTGAATTGTGTCACTAATGAAAGTCTGCGGATAAACGATGCGAAATTGTGTCAAACTAATGACGATCCTTATTTGTGCTGGGAGCGGTTTTTGGGAAGTTGGGTTCTCAATTTTGCGGTTTTTGACTGGTCACCCCCCC